>WWPM01024764.1:7613-30012 GCA_023279145.1 Glomeris maerens | reverse complement strand
ATTTTTGAAGTTTCATCAGCCTGAACTTGGTTTTCCCATTATCTGATTTGATACTGCGATTATTGGTGTGCCATACACCGCTATATTTACGCGTACTTTACACAGTCGACCGATTTCAGGAAACCAGGAAGCCAATTTCATGAATTTAATCCACCTGGGTGCACAATATATATGTATACTTGTTTCATTTGCTCAGCTATTTCAAATTCAAGGAATTTCTAATCTTTATTTGCGTTTGCAATTTGATATACTTTCAACTCATATATAATAATAGCATTTTAAATATACATATAACTGTTCGTCTCTGTGCCACGCCTACTTTATTTCGCCCTGCCCAGCATTTCATCGGGCAAACTCGGAAATTTTCAGGAAAAGAAAAGGGGGAGAAAACAGTGTAAACTGTGTGGGTTTTAATTAAGGTGTATGCGCATGGTAGCTCGGAGTAACAACTGAAATGAAATGACATCAACTCCATGTTGTTTCCACGAAATTCACGCAATACTTTTCATGCAATAATCACGTGTTGCCATATACACACAGCACAAAAGACGAATGACAATGATGCATTATTATGTAATGCAACTGCAAACAAAATCCCCCCAGTAATAAGAAATTTTAGGCCTAACGCCGGTAGTCTGTATATACAAACACTAGTTAGCAAATATACAACATTAACATGCAAACACTAACTAGTATATTCAATACAGCAATTATTCTAAGCTTTATAGAACGCAGCTGCAGGAGCCACCAGGTGGCGCCATTTTAAAGGTTTGCATTCTGGGAAATTGAAATTGCTTTACCCATTTACATTTATTCAGCTGGAAAATCAATGAACTATAAAGAAAGGTCAAATCGCTTTCCAAGATTTCCTATTTCACCAAATTCAGAAGTTTCAAATTCATGCAATTTAGTACTTGTAAGTTGCTAATTAAATTGAAGTGTTGTCATAAAAATTAGTTGGCAATATGACATCTAAACGTTTGTAATAACAAAATACAAGTGAAACAAATTAAGAGCAATAAATGTCGCAATTTGCGGCCGTTTATTATTATTATTATTATTATTATCATCATCTTTATTATTAAACAAGGATTTTTCGCGGAAAATCTGTCAACAATTTCCCCAACAACAAATGGCCCATTTCCGAAAACCTACCATACAAATTCGGCGAAAAGTACTTCAGAAGGTCCTTATACTTATTATTATTTCTCATGATCTTCCTTCCAGCTTGTGATTAATGCTCATTTTCCGAAATCAAAACTCTTATCTCACGTTTCCTGCCTGTTAATAATTCCACAAATTCTTTATCTGAGTATATACACAAGTGGGCAAACCATTTTATATAGTTTAGGCTTAAATTACATTGCAGATAACAAATTTAGGGGTCGTTGATTGATTTCCAGGCAAAACGATAAGAAAAGCTAAAAGTCCACAAGATTCCCAAGATGGAAACTTCCCCAAGCAAAAATATCAAAATTGATTTGGTACGATTCCAAGTATAGGCCTATTTCAAGATCTTCCATGAATTGAAGACAATTATGCTCATTATGACTGACAGCATGGCCCAGTTATATTCGTTTCCAATGAAAATTACATACATATCTAGGTTATGTACACGTGAAATTGTATATCAAGACGGGAAATCCGGAGCAAATTGAGGATTTCAAGAAATATAACCATGCTTTACAAAATATATACACATGTATGAAGTTCAAGGTTCCAGTTTTTGGATTTCAAACTCTCCACCCAAAAAAAAAACTAGTACTGGTTTTGCTTCCGAATTTATCAGCAAAGACTAAAAATAAATCCTGGGTGTAAAACGTTATTTCAGGTCAAAGGTATATATAAAAAAAAAGCAAAAACCTGACTTACAAATTTAGACGAGTCAAGAAAAGAATTAACTGAAATTGTTTCTTGAGAAAGTAGTTTCCAGTTTAGTAAGAAAAAAAAAATAATGCACAACTCCAGTCTCAATATTTACAAACAATCCATCATTATGAATACATATACAGAAACTGATCATTAAAATTCCTTTCTATTTCATAAGGCGGCCATATTGGGTTTTGACACTTATTGATGGCCAGAGGGCGCTTCCAACTCTCTTTCTTCAAAACTGATATCGCCTTAAATGGAGCGCATATAAAAATAAAGCTGTCTAAATTTGTTACCGACTTTGAAGTGAATCTGCAAATATAATCCGACATTTTCCCGTGAATTTCGGCTCACCCAGCAGTTTTTCCTCACATTTCCGACTGGATTTCAGTGGAAGACCGCAGGGAAAACAACAAACATGTGCGCGGGACTTTATGTTCCCAGAAGATAACATTTGCCTACACACCACCAAACAATTCTACTCTAATATTTTTCCATGAAAACAAACCAATGCGTCTTTCTTTTTTTCTACAGAAAATTGTGTCACCCTATGAAATACAGTCAACAGAATGCACATAATACTTGGAAAGTCAAATTTCAACATGTTTGCTACTTACCCCAATTTTACATGAAATTCTCGAAACATTTCCTTTTAAAACGGGTTTTTTTGAAAACAAAAACATGACTACAATTCTATCTTAATATTCTAGCGTTAAATCTCAATTGTGGTTTTAAAAGTTAACTGTCTTACGCAGGGGAAATCTTTACAATATTTGTCTAACCTACATTATACAGAGATTAAAAGCAAGTTGCGGGCAATCATAATAACATCACTGTAAGTAAACCACAGGGAATTTATACACATTTTTGTTATCACTTACGATAAATGTGAGTTGAACATTTAATTCTCCAATGTCACATTTTAATAATTGTAGAAAATTCACAATGCATAGCAAAGTAAATTTACAATTATCCCTTTTTGGTTGTATGATAATTTTAATATCATTAATTATGTTTAATTTCAAAAGCAAAACGTGTAAACTGTTTGTAATGTTTCGTAATCAACTTGTTGAGTAGTACTATACCTTTTCTGGAAAATGATCTGCATGTTCAGGGAAGGTAAACGCAAAAAAAGCTCCTAAACAATTAATATTAATAGTTAGCTACAGCATAGGAGGAAGTTTCTCAGTCTTGAGAGAATTTATCGGAAAAACCAGGATATTTTAGACAAGTACATGCTCAAATATTGCACATCGATCGCAAATGGGGATTTTGTTGGGTTCACATTTTTGCACCCTGACAACAGATTTGCAGTTGTCCTAAAATAAAACAGCAACGTTTTTGTTCAAACCAAAACTATTCATTCAATTCGTACCGGATGAGGCAAATTATTTCTGCAAAATTGGATAAAAGACAGGAACAAGAAAGATTTGAACCTTGAATTGCTAATTCCACGTTTTACGATTTGATAATCACTATCTTTACACTACATTAAGTAATTTATTGTCGCAAAAAAGACTTATTAACATTTAAAACGAGTGTAAAGTCGATGGACTCTATCCACAATTTCCGAATCCACTTCCACGAAGTCCAATTCATCAAATTTATATGGCTCAATTTTGATTCTTCTCAAATTGCTTCAAAGTTCTAAGAAAAGTTGCGAATAAATAGAATAAACACAAGGTTCTCTTGGATTGCAACATGTAGAATTCAAGCTGTAAGCCAAAAAGTTCATTGCTAAGAACTGATACCCTAATTTATTTGTCTCCGAGCAAAAGTTGTAGATTTATTTAGGGACCGTTCGTAAATTACGTTTACACTTTGGCTTTCATGGGAAGTTTCGCAAAAGCTAATTACCAGCAACAATTCCTTCAAATCGGGGACAGTTTTAGGTAAGAATTGACAAATATAGGCCACATAATCGTGCCAAGCAACAAGTTCATGTGTACAATATGAGTCACAACCTAATTTTATATTAGTATTTTCATTAAAAAACGACAACTTTCCAAGAAATTGCGCTTCAATTTATCACAAAACCAAAGCCACACCTTGGAAAACGGAATGGCATCACTTCTGATTTGTTTCCTTAAGTTAACCCCCGCAGAAAAAATTACATTTCTTCCCAGACTAAAATAAGGATGATCGCCACGCCACGCCCCTTTCCCCCTAAAAAACATGTTCAGTTCATGACAAATATGTTCAGGATTGCTGCAAAATCCATAAAATAATTTGTAAAGAAATACATGAAAACGACGCTAATTTTGAGGAAATCCCCCTGTATTTTCACTGTTGTGAGAAAGAACTATCATTATCAAAACCCAGCAATTTCACCTTCAAAAATCTCCCTTTAATGAAATAGGTCAAGCAAGATTAATTAAACATGTTCCCTGGAAGCCTTAATAAGTCTCAAATCCCTGACACAGCAACAATATAAGTAATCAGTAATCACTTCTCGATGATGAATAATAAATGATGACGCCACAGACACACAAAAGAAGTGATGAAAAAAAATCCCCATTATCACCGAATCTCAAATCTCCAGAAATCGACGTTGAAGTAATTATTATTTATTACACACCTGTATAATCTGTCTGCATTTTCTTTTAAGCACTAATTTTTATCCTGGAAACCGTATACACGTGTGACATTTGCACATTCGTGTTATAGCAGGAGTCCTATATCTTTTATTTCATTAATTATATTACAGTATATAAGGATATACGTGACAAGTGCCACGTATACATCATGCACCTGTATCTAGCAATTATAATTGCAACTTTTTACGATTACATCACGGCAATTTGCTTATTATTTCCAATTAGTTTTCCAGCAACTAGCACTAAACTTTACATAACAGTGACATTCGCATTTTATCGATATATATGTACTGTAGCCAAAAATATTTAAAACCTCTTTTCATTCAATTGTGGTTCATAGCCTTCAGTGCCACATGAGGCCCCTTGCAGATGAGAGAGAGAAAGAGAGAGACCAATTGAATTTTCCTAGGAACTTGCCCAAACTTGGCTATGGTTCAAAGAACCAGTATGTATTTAGTAGCATTATTATAGGGCGATTTGAATGCGCTTGAACTGCAGACAAGCGCAGCAGCAGCATATGAGCAAATCGATGTTTCTATTTCGGTAACATGGGCCCCATTTCCGCCTTTTCAATCCCTTTGCCACCCCTTCAGATGCGAATATCAATTCACGGAAAGCGTTGTTAGCCTGCAAGGTAACCATTATCGATCGATGCCAGCCAGCTTTTTCCGCAAATAGCCACGCAGCCAGGGCCTACATATAGGAAGACCCAGGACCACCAGAAATAGTTGCCAACGCCACCGCCGCTACGCCGTGACGTTCGAACGCGTGACGCAGCCAAAAGACCACATTCTTTTGTAAGCATTTCATGAACAATTAAACAAAAAACTTGTAAGCACGGTCCCTGAATGTGTTCAAGCAGTCATTTTACGAGCGGAAATTTCGCAATTCCCTTTGCAATCCTGCAACAGTTCTCGTGAAGAAATAAAAAATAAATATAGTTCCACACAATTATCAGAATTTTGACACTAACATCATTCATGCACGCATGATGCATTTGTTTTCCGCGAAAACCACAAATTCACGTTGCGGTGTGAAGAAAGGAAAAAAAAAGCAACAAAAGTAACCTGTCAATCATGGTCAACAACCCTAAAACCCTCCTCTTTCCCTTTCCTGTATGCATGAGGTCAATGACGTCATCTCCCTTAGCAGCTTTTCCCACGATATGAATGCAGTGAGTGTCCCAGACATTTCACAGACCCTTCCAGACTGCCTGCTCACCATATGTTTACTTCTTTTCTTTTTTACCCCGAGCCAACACAAGTTGTATTTCTCGATTAAGCGCCGCGGCGCCTATTTCGCTTAAATGGCCCGGTGCGTCTCAGAATTACACTACATACTATATTTGCATCGATATTGCTTCCAAGAAACGTATTGCAACTTACAAAATATTACACCCACATTGATTTGAACTTCATGTAGTATTAATTTGTTTAAATATCCAATTTATTTTATTATCTGCTTGCAAAAAGCTAAGGACTAAATACAGTACAACTCCAATTTTTTACAGTACAAAAAAAGTAAAAATGTCTACTGTACTAGTTTTAACGACTAAAAACAATGTTGTTAACATTTTATACACATAATTTATCATTTCTTATACATTTCGCTCAAATCGATCCGGATAATTGGCGATCCGGATAGCCAGAGTTCGGATAATTGGAGTAGTTCTACTGTATAGTACGTATATGCAAAAACTAGCATTCACTTATTGTTTTCCCTTATGTCAATTAATTTCATCCCGCACCCCCACCCCCCTCCTCCTCTTCATTTCCATCCAATCTCTGCATAAATATATTAAGAAAGATGCGATTTTCAATTGATTCAAAATGGCCGCCGCTGGAGTTCGACGTCATTAACTTAACGCGCATAGAACGCTGGGTAGTTTCTAAAAAGAGAACGTGTGACGTCAGGCCAGGCAGCTACCAGGCAGAAGAGAGGCTGGCGCTTCGAGGCTATGGAACGCGGCCGACCGGGACCGCGACCGGGGGGGGGGATGTGGACGCGAGGCTAGAAGAGCAGCGATTCCCTGGAAGTTATAAGGCGCTATCGACCTCGTACGATTTCCAGGAACGAGTCGTTGCGATGCGGCGGCGTCGGCGTGTTTAACGCCGACGCCGGTTCGCTTCTGCCGCACAACACACTGGGCTACAACCGATGCAAGAGCCAAGCTGTTGCCGTCCTGCTCTTCGCCCACAGTAATAGTAAAATACTACTAGTAATAACGGACGGACGAGAACTCCATGTTGATGGCATTTGGTGGCTCACTCGGGTCGGTGCTCGACGACATCAACTTGCATCTTCTACACCATCTCAACTCTTCTCTACTGAAGAACTCAACTATTATGACCCCGTCTACTCCAACGCCAACGCCAACGCCTCAACCGTACCCTTGTAGGACATCATCCGAATTGAAACCAAGGGCCTGCGGTGAACAATCCACTTTCTTAAGTAGTAATAAGCAAGAGGAGCACGAAGACGCAGCAGTTCCTTCTTCCATGAACTCTCCGGACTTGGAACGTCTTAGTGGCACGGTGGCCATGTTGGAGGCTAGCGGTTGGTACTATGGGCAACTGTCTTGGCAATGTGCCGCAAAGAAACTTCGCCAGGCCCCGGTCGGTACGTTCCTGGTTCGGGACAGCGCCGACTCCAGGTACCTTTTCTCGCTAAGTGTCCAAACGGAACGGGGCCCCACCAGCGTCCGGATCCACTACGACAAGGGCCAGTTCCAGCTGGACGCCGAACAGAGGTTAACCGAGAAAATGCCCTTATTCGACTGTGTAGTGGCCCTAGTCGAACACTACGTCAGGCTAAGTGGCACCCCTAAGGCCGCCGCGCACGTCTGGTTGGACCCAGTGGGGCGAAGGGACCTGGCCATCAACCTGAGCGGACCATTGTACCACGGAGTGCCTACGCTGCAGCACCTTTGCAGGAGGACCATAAATGCTTCTGTGGTCCCATCCAAAGGACTCAAAGGTCTCGATGTTCTCCCTAAGCCCCTCGTCGATTTCGTTAAGGAGTATCCTTACGGCCGATGAACAAAAAAAAAAAAAAAACATTTGAACTTTCTTTGGTTTTGTTCACTAAGTACATACTACTACTCAAGTATGCGGCGGCCCCAGAATTACGACAAAGACTTACAACAAACTTTATTTGGGGAAGTGAAAGGCCGATGAACTACGTGCGAAAATGGCGGATTCGGTGTTCAACGACTTGTGAGACAGGTTGTTTTGGGACAGTGTCAGTGTGTGCTCCGGTCCAGACTTGGTTGGGACTACTTCTCTCTCTCTCTCGGCGAAACATCGAATTTACACCATGAAATACCGATCTCTCTCTCTATAAATATCCACACACTTAACACAAAGTTCATTCATTTCCATCGTAATCAATCAATCCATTCATTCATAGTTTTTTTTTTTAAATGTCCCCATTACTACTCTTCATATTACTTTTATAGTACCTACTATTTTAATTCATCAAATGTATTATGCGCAACGTCGACTTATCTCTCGGCTTGTGCACTATCTTTCTTTTTTTTTCTTAATCCACTTTTATGATAACAATTCACCCACCCAGGGCTAGGCTATTCCCGGTACAAGTAATTGTGAAGCGATTCCCGCAACCGGCTGTGACGTCACGCGGCTGCAGGGCTAACGTCACTCGTTCGAAAAAGGCAAGAGATACGGTATATATATATACCGTGACGTCACTGGCAGGCCGCTGTTGCGCATTCGGGCGGCATTTAGTCTCTTTCTCGCACTTTTTAACGCATCTTCGCTTTTTTTTCTTTACAAGTAATGGGGTTTAAATAAAAAAATTAAAATCGTGTAGGTGTTTAAACAAAGGTATATACATATATTCGGGTGAATCCGGATTGGGGAGGGGGAGGGAGTGACGTCACGGTCGTGTTGCCAAGCTCTCAACTGGCTGCTAAAAATGAGCAGTGTTTTTTCCCGGAATTTCTCGACGTTTATAAGTTGGTTGGTTGCAACTGCGTTTGTTGCCAAATGCAACAAACTCCTATTTATCCAGTTTCGAGAATCTTGATTTCGGAAAATAATCATGACGTCTTTGTGTAAAGTGTTACAATAAATTCCCCCCCAAAAAATTATCTACACAGTAATTGCAAATTTTTTTTTAAATTTGCAACGTCTTTCACTTTTTTTTTGTAATGAATGCATTCCGCAAAACAGGTTTAAAAAATTCTTGCAATATTGAATTTGCCAGGAAACTAAAATTGAAAGCACAGTATTCTTTGGCAACCAACTTATAAATTTATTGCATCCATTGTATGCGACATTTTGCAAACGGCAGCATTAATAAGTTGTCACAAATGCAGACTGCCAACCGACCAACATTATAAATTGCCAACTATGGGGAAATTCTAATGTTTACTTTCCCAAATTGAAATATTATATTTCACTCCTCCGCATTTTCAATACTGAAATTTCTACATTATATTATTTATCATCAAACTAGGTATATAAAATGCAACCGGTTTAATTTGCAAAATTCATTTTTTTACGTTTATAAATTACATTTGTCAAATACTCCAATACTTTACTAATAAGCAACTTCGAACCATAACCGTATAAATAAAAATAGAAATAAATAAAATAAAAAAAAACAATTGAATAAGCGGAACGAGGTCTGGCATTTTGTTGGGTCAAGGATATATGTATACCAAATTCATACATAATGTATACGAACTTTTGGGGTTTAACTGAATCTAAAAAAAGAAAAAATGCAAACCGGTGTAGGAAAATGTAACCTTGAAGTTCCTTTTATACTATATCATACTTTTCTTTTTTCCCCCCTCTTGTTACTCACATAATAATAATAAAAAACATTCAAAAATTCAACTGGGGGGAAAATTGGCCCACTTTGGGCTACGGAATACTGGGAAACAGCGCCCCCTTTTATTATGATTTTGCGAATTGTCTCCCCCTTTCTCTCTCTCTCTCTCTTCACTTCCACAACTTCACTTCCCAGAAAACCATTCATTTCCACTACACTTGGGAGAGAAGAAGAAAGACAAAACTAGTGTGTGTGTGAGATCAGTCATCTCGTGTTGTATTATTTCGACGAAAAGAAGAGATAAAAATCGAAAAAAACCCGTATTATTCCGGTGATGAAATGGAAGAGAGGGGTAGAAGAAAAGAGAAAAAGGAAAACCCGGTGCGAACGGAGCGCCTCCACTCGGCGTTGCGCCATACTACACAAACAAAAACGTTCCAATTGGGAAACGGCGCAAAAAAAAAATAAAATAAACGCTGAAATTTGTCACCGTGTGACGAATAATCTGGATGAAATTATATCATCGTCATCATCTGTGATGCCGTATACCTTATTATTGTTCGTGTTTCCCTTTTTTTTCCCTCGAGTGAAAGAAGAAAAAACAAAAACAAAACACCTGGAACAAACCGGCATTTTTATCATCAATTGTCAAAATGTATTTCCAGAAATTAATGTTATTTATAATAATAAAAAGAAAACTTTCATACAAACAAACAAGTTGTCTTTCCCGTTATTTCCTGCGTGGGAAACTGTAATTATAAATCGGTTTCATATTGAATTGAATGCGTTTTCTGGCATCAAAAGTTCAATTTACTGGGGGGGGGGGGGAAATTGGACAGCTTTCTATTCTGAAAGTCAAAGAAAATATTTAAGAATTATATAATTTATCTCCGGTTATTAGGTGGACTTATTATATACTAGTACAATGACACTGTAAAGCAATTATAATACAATTAAAAAATTGTAAAAGTGCATTTAGGGGGTTAAACAAGGAAAAAAAATTATGATCGCGTTTGCAAAAATAACTTTTCCCAGAATGCCCATTCACAAAGCATAGATAGGCAGCCTGCAACAAGTTCATCGACATCGAGTCAATAAAAGCAAGTGGTTTTTTCTGCAATTATCGACCCATAATAAACACAACACAGTCCATCTAAGTATAACTCGCAAGAAAGAAACGCGTGCATAGCACAACGTTGCCAAGAAAAAGATGAAAGAAAAGAAAAGAAAAGAAAAACACGAAACACCGTGTTTTTCAATTGGGTTTTAACGATCGCTGGAAATACTATTTCGTAGGAATGCACTTCATGTTTCTTTTCCTGGAAAGCCGAGACCACGCCCCCCCCCCCGCCCTCCCCCCCCCCCCCATTTCGTGCATAAACAAATATAGGCCTATCTGACCTTATCTACGAAATATCGTCTGCTATGCTACGCAAGAATGACGTCACGGGTCGCCATCTTGCGCCTTCCGCGGAAATTTATCTGCGGCAAGCATCTATCAACAAAACTCCGATCGATATACGGTATTATTAACTTTTAACGCTTATTTGCGTCCGTCTGCCAAACGCTCTTCTTAGAAATTGCCGCTAAAACCGATACTTATCTTCAAAATCACCCACCCACAAATAACTCTGCACAAATTGCCACGCGCCAACCTCGCAAACTTTTACCTCTAAACCAAAAACAAAAAGCACCCAATCACCCTACTTGAACCTATTGAACTGCGAATCGATACAAACGTTGGCGGAAATTGAGCAACGGCCTGTAAACCGAAAGCTACAAGCGCGCCACCTAACAGCTGACGTCCCAATTACCTGTTGCTGCATTTCTAAATAGCTTTCATACCGATAACAAGAAATTAGCAATAACGTTTCATTTCCTCCCATTTATAATAATAATAATAACAATAATATTCCTCAAATCGTAGTACGTACTAACTTCAAAATCAGGAAATTGTAATTTGCTTCTTAGTAAACATCCTGTCAAATCAATCTTGAGAAATACAAGGTTTCCTGACAATTCCTTGAATACTTCTGCTAAATACTGTATACGCCATGTTTTCAGGTTAATATTCTTTAAAACAATAATAAGATGGCATTTGAAATTGAGTTTTTCCTAGTCTGAATGAATAATTAAAAATCCCAGTAATATAGTAGTATAATAGCAATTTGTAATCGCACTTCGCAACAGGAAACCTTGAAACAGTTGGACAGGTGTTTTCTTTTTACTTGCATATATAGTTTACACACGAGTGAATGCGCGCTATTCGTGACGTCACGGCCGACCGGTCTCAGGCTGAAGCGCTTCAGAGGTTTTAAGAGTCAAAAGTCCGTGGCGCTCTTTTCACAGTCCTGTATAATTACACATTTCCCAGAAAAGGAATTTAGACTGCTGTTCCCGGAAAAATGGACGTCAAAAAAAAATAAATAAATCACATGTGCACAGGCAACAATTGCAAGATTGGATCATTAATAATTTCCGTTTTATCCACCAGGGGCCCTTCAACAACCGTCAATATCGTCGTTACTATGGAAATAACAATGCTATCTACTTGTTGCACTCCATTCATATATTATTACGCAACTGGGCACGTGATTGGGCAAAAGCTCGGGATTAAGCCTACTTTTCTTTCCCTTGTTCTCATAATCACATAAACTATTTATCAATCGAATTATGTTTTTCCCTCATTTACTTTGAAACTACTAAGTACGATCTGGTAAACTAATTAAAGAGATAGAACTCGTGTTTAAAAATAGTTTCAAGGCAATAGATATTATATTCACAGAGTCAATATATTAGTTGCCTTGTAATTGTAGAAGATGCACTGTAACCATGAACTATACAAACGTTAAGTATAGTTTTATTTTGTTTGTTTTTTTTTTATTTCTCCACCAGTGTCTTAGGCCTACAAAGACCACAAACGCGGCGGCTATTAAAACAAAACGGCGGCCATCTTGGAACGCGGTAGCATAAAAATCCAAAGATGGCCGCCGTGTTGGTTCATCGTTTGGGAGACTTTCAATAGCCCATATAAGATGCGAATTGGTTTCACAGAACCGAAAGTCGTAAAAATGCGATGGAGATTATGGCGGGAAAACGTCCAGTAGGGGGCGCGCGCCACATCACGTCGCCATGTTTTGAAGTCACGTGACCCATTGTCCACCACGTGCTCGATTCTGGGAAAATGGTATATGTAATTTCAAATACAAGTCGCGTGTTGCATGCAGTGTAGCCAGTGTTTGCCCTCTTTTTTTATTTTCAGGGGGGAAAAAAAATCCCCCTGCTGTTGCGTTTTAAATTATCGCGTGTGACGTCACTGATCTTGCTACATAATCATGAAGGCTAAATTACAACTGGCTTATCTCGTATCACACGGCGCTCTTAAATAATTAAATATACAAGATTAACATTTCAAGAAACGCGTTCATTCATATTCTCCCAAGCAAACATTAGGCCTACTTAAAATGTTCAAATTTCCTGCCGCTTTTATATACGCATTTCATTCAATGCCATACCATTTGTAAAAAACGTTATTATACTTGGTTTACACTGCAGGTGCATAAGAATGTAGTGAATAAAATGGAGGCCCGGGGGAAAAAAAAGGAAAAGAAAAACTAGCCAATGGGCGAACTTATGCGCAGTGTTTGAGTGGTTTGCGGTGAAGCGAAGCCTGCTATTAAATTTTTAACCATTTTCCTATTCCCAGAAACGTCGTTTTAATAACGGGGGTAAGTTAAAGAGGAGAGGGGGGGGGGGGGGGGGGACGACGATTGGCGGAAAGTTTTAGGGGGGAAGTTTGAGAGTTTTTAAGGGAGGCGGGATTAGCAACAAAATTTTTAGTTGCCCCAGTCGCGCTATAAAGATGGCGACATTTGGCAGCTTGGTTCGGCCCACTTGGCTTTTCTTAGTTGCTATTCCTGGGAAGAAGGTCGCTGATGATATTCCGGAAAAGTAATGAAAACTTGGTGTGCAGCAAAGGGGGGGGTAAGGCGTATAAGGGATGGGCGTTGCAAACTACAGCGCCACCTATGCAACAGCGCCATCAACAACATTACCCAGTAAAATGATGAAAATGTTCAGTTTTCTCAGTAACATCTCGGCGCTTTGCTGCACATCCGGGCTTTATTTTCCTGTAATCGGAATTTTATTCCCTTACCAAATTGCGATTCTTGGATGAATCCACCGTAATGTAGTGGCCTACACTACATATATCAATTTTTAATAACATTTCCGAGCAGAAGTCTTGCACAACAACTGGGGGAAATATGTGAACTTTCTGGTCAATGTCCAGCGTTAATTAAATCTTGGACTAAGATTAAATCCCTGAACTGATACGTGAATTTCTTAGCAAAATATCAAGTTTCCCCAAACATGTGATAAGCAGAAACGGCTGAAATATTAATATCAAATCCTGTTATTAAATTCTTAGAATACATTGCAAAATCAACTTTTTTTGGTTTGTTGCAAATATGATTGTATGTGGCAAACGTAAATTTGTGGGAACAATAATATTTGAACACGTGAAACGACACAAATATCCGCAAATATTTCCCACGCACGAACACAACTTGTTGGAACGAATCGTGGCACGCAATTTTTGCGCATTATTATTATAGAACAGAGGGAGCGCGTCGCTTGTACGCATGCGCACATGGAACGAAACGAATATCGAAGAGACTCCATTAACGAGAATCGCACGCAAATCTTTCCAAGAATTTACGCTCTCGAAATGGCTTGATCTGCACGCAGGCTTCTGCTGCTGTTGCAACAATCCACAATCACGCCACTTCTGGGCACGTAATCAATACGTTGCACAATATTAATAAGCCCCTGCGAACACGAAACACCAACAGCGTCATGGCAATTCTAATTTTAACCCCAGTTCGTTTGTGCAGCAAACGATACGTATCAATATCGAACGTACGAGTACCGAAACCAATGCGATATCAGCGGCCTCGTAATTATTAGGCTGCCTTTCTTTCCTCCCGCCTCCATAGTAGTACCGATACGTCTAACCGGTACGTACCGAGTACCGACTCAGGCCGCAATGTTTTTATTGGGGGGGAGGGGGGCAATTTTTAAGCCTAAATTCGAACGCCGCCCTTTCACCGAGATTTAAAACGGAATAAATGACAAATCTGCACTTACATTGATATTTGCGAAGTGGACGATTGTCAGATGTATTGAGACGACGCAATAAAACTGGCGAACTGCCTAAAAACGCTGAATTTTGTTACACTTTATCGAACTTTGGCGGTTAAAACCGCGGAAATGCGCCGAGAATTCCAGACTGTGTTGCCGGTATTTCGCGCGCAACATAGTACTACAATGTACTACAATTTGAAATAAACCTTTAATCAACGCCTGAATTGACGAATTAAATTTATAAATACACGTCCGCCGTTACGAATTAGCGGTTTCAATGGAAAATAATGAAATAAACATAAACTAACCAATTATTCCGTTGGTTCTTTGTTGTATTGTGCCGCACTTGGGGGCCGTCCATTTAATACGTACGCACGGGTGGGGGGGGGGGGGGGGGGGGGGAGCAGAAAATGTGATGCATGAGTATTCTGGGGGAGGGGCCTGCAACATCTCAAAACAAAAATGCAAAACGCTGCAACATTTTCAAGAAATTATCGCAAAGAAAACAAAAGCCATTTTTTTATAATTCACTATCCTGCGGTGCAAATATGCAATTTTCAATGATTTTTTTTTAAACAATTCAATGTCTTCTAGTAATACCAGGAAAGTTCGAAGATTTCCATTTGAAACGGGATCAAGTATAATTAGGTTACATGCTGAAACTTACAAAATGACCGTGATCCGATTACTTGCATGTAAACAGTGGGCTTCTGCAAAACGAGAAAGCTATTCCCGGAAACTTGGCAAAAAAATATTAGGAATTTGGTAGCAAAATAAAAAGTATGAAACATGAAAGTTTTGTTGCCAAAAATATATGAATATTCACAAGTGCACTCTTCAAATATATGTATAAATGCATAACAGCAAAATTATATTTTACGCTTTATAAAACGACATTTCAAACTAAACACTCGAAATAAAAGGCAAAGCTTAGTTTGTTTAATGATATGCCACTTTTGATATTAAAACAACCGAGAAGTGCCATTTCCTGAATGCTGCTATTCAGGGGAAGTTGAGACTTCAGTTGCCATGATAGCGTAAGATTACGACAAAGAAAGACAAACACATAAGAAAACTTGCTAATTTTCCAGCCAAGCACATAGCAATAATGAATAATGGGAGACGACAATCAGTTTTGGGAAAAGAGCCATAAAGTCAACATTTTCCCCCTGATTGGCTACTAGCAGTTTACTAGGAATTTCCCGTTAAATTGGATCAATAAAATCACACTACTTTGCTTTGGATTTTATCGGCAACTTAATTTACTTCCCATATACCTATAATAGTATATCTCTCCACGATTCCATTTATTTATATACACATAGAGTTTTACACTTTCAGAGAAAGACAGAGTGAATGAAAAAAAGAAGAACACATTTTTTGGGGGGCACTGGGTTTATGCAAAAGCAGTAAAAGACAGGAAACAAACAGGGAAAAAGTGCCAAATTTTAGTGCATCACACAACAGGTTATGCAATTGGCTTTTCTTTAAGCCAAAATAATAATCGCGAGAAAGAAATAAGCGAAAGAAAAGCATAATCATCGTCATGATACTATGAAAGTTTAGACGAAACTTACTGAAGAGGAAAACCGTTCATATTCAACTCATTTACAATGTCACTCCTGGCTCAATAAATTAACACCAAGTGTCAAAGATGACCATATAGAAATGAGGTTATGGGACCCTGAGACCACATTTACTGGTGGTCGCTGTGTAATTACACTACTGTGTTTTTAGAAGGGTGATGTTATGTTCTCATAGGTACTAATTAAACTGATATGCAAATGCGAACTATATGGACCTTTTATTTTAGATGGTGAAGTTACCCAATGGACGGATAATAACCCTGATTCAAAGAACCTCAATTTATACATACAAAAAACACACATTGTAATTTTTATTTTATCCATCCGTTTTAGACATTCCATCTCCAATTTTAAGAAACACCGGGTATGATATGCCACAAGAGAAGTACGTATTTATAAATAATTTAATGATTCACATTTCATTGCATGCCCCTAGCACTTCAAAGAAAATAATACCACCGGAACAAAACCTGGAGATGCAGGCATCGCCCATGGAGTGAACAGACTTGTTTTTCAATTGAATTGATGTGATCAGTTCAATTGCAAAGAAATTCGAAGATATGGTTCATTTGCTCATTGGAAAAATAAAATCAATTTTGAGTGTATACACAGAGTTGAATATATTTACATACAATTTGCAGGCCATTCTGCATTTTAAATTGCCCAGCAAGTCAGAAAAGGGGTCTAAACTGCACACTCTCAGTAGTACGTTTCCTTCTCCACCCAGCCACCAGGTTTGCGTCGGATAATGAACTTACGAACTTCATCGTAGGTGAAGATCACAAGACTGAAAGGCAATGCTGGCACCCACCACTCAATTCTGAAAAATCAACATTCATGCCGCTGCAACCCCACCCCCAAATTATTATTGCTGCAGTACTTACTTGAGAGGGTACATGCGCAGACCTTTGTCCATACCAGGAGTGTAACTGAGGAAAACTGCCAGTGCAGTTTCGAAGACGAGGCCAAAGTTCAACGCGTGATTCCTGCAGGAAGAAGATACCGGGATTAGAAATAAGAGTTTGGGAACCTTACTATGCAGGATCAATTAATTGGGCATTTGGGAATCAGTTTGGAAGCAGGATTTACTTTGGCTATCAATTTAACAACATGCAATTATCACATTTTAAGATACAAATGAAGGAGGTTATTTTTGTCAAATCCAGAATTTTTATACTTACTTCATGCCTTGGTGAAATAAAGACAATCTACGCGTTTTACAGATGATCAGATCGGCCCATTGCACAATGACGATAGCAACAAAGAAGGCAGTTTGACATGTGTATTCCAGGCTCTTTCGACTTTGATAGGTCTATGTATATAAACGAGACAAAGCCTAATTAAACACGGAGTAATTCAAATTTAAGTATGCAAAAAAAGAGAGAGCCCCCCACCCATTCTTGATTGCAAGAGTCTTGCAAGTCATTGACAGCAGAAGAATCCCACATCTCTCTTATGCCGAACAGTTTTGCCGGAAAGAATCCGTTTTCGGCCATGATGACAAAGTACGTGAAGAAACCTGCCGACGCTTGGATCATGCCGATTTGCCCATAGGACATACTGATGAGCCTGTCCACGATAGAAAGTCCTAACTATATTGGTGATCGTAATATTGATTTACAGGCAGGTAATCGACACGGAACCTGTCGTTGACAAGCTTGTCGCGGAAAGGGTCACGGGGTCTTCGCTGCATGATGTCGGTCTCGGCTTTCTCGTACGCCAAGGAGATTGCGGGTACCTGATAACGCGCTTTTAAGACTTTCAGAATCTACAGTTTACTCAAAACAGATGTGCAATTGTATACCATGTCTGTGCCCAAGTCAATACACAAGATGGTCACTGTGCCGAGAGGTAAAGGGATATTGCCTACGATGAACAACAAGAATGGGCTAATTTCCGGTATGTTACTCGAGAGAGTGTAGGCTATCGATTTCTTGAGGTTGTCGAAGATTAGTCGACCTGGGGAAAAAACGAAACAATGTTTATGAAGGAAGGCAATTCACATTCCCAAGGCCCAGATGCTATACATTCAGTTAGGTATATAGCTGGTTTGTTAACTTGTTTGAAAACGCACCTTCCTCCACTCCTGTAACGATCGATGCGAAATTATCATCCAAGAGGATCATATCTGCAGCTTGTTTGCTCACATCACTGCCAGCTATTCCCATAGCAACCCCTAATGCAATTCGAAGCAAGCAGTTTATGTTTAAAAAGCCCCTGGAAAGCGGATTTAGTTCTTATATACCGATGTCTGCTTTTTTAAGAGCGGGAGAATCGTTCACGCCATCTCCGGTCACGGCTACGATGGCACCTTGGCGTTGGCAACCTTCTACAATCAGCAGCTTTTGCTGAGGTGAAGTCCTGGCAAATACTATTTCTGTGTGGTTCCGAAGGATGTCGTCCAATTCTGTTTCAGACATATCACGCAAATCTTGTCCATGGATCACAGCTGCTTTGGCATCTCTGCAACAAAATAATTTAGCTTGTAAACCACAAATATGCACTATATCTTACCTTGGGTCCACTTCGTCTACTGGAGCATTGAGTCTGGCTGCGATGTCTTCAACAGTTTCATTGTCTTTAGATATTATGCCAACAGACCGTGCAATTGCTTTGGCAGTAATTGGGTGGTCACCAGTTACCATGATGACCTTAATGCCAGCACTTCTGCATTTGGCTACCGCATCTGGTACAGCAGCTCGGGGAGGATCAATCAACGACATGAGGCCCACAAATCTCAAACCAATCAGAGGGAAATTGGGATTGTCACAGTCGAATGGATATCCGGGAGGGAATTGGTCGGCAGGCAACATAAAATCGCAGAAGCCTGGATCAGGATAAGGAAACTGAATCATGATAGATGCAGTCGTGTGTTTTTATTTGACAACTAGTTTCGACTCATCAGTATATACATATTATAGACATCAATGGAACTTGTTAAATTACCGAGAACACGTTCTCCAAGTCCGCCCAAATGCACGTAGGCAGCATTAAAGGCACCCTTGAGTTCTTCATCAAGAGGGACCTCTTTGCCATGTAAAAACATAGTGGAGCAGCAGTCCAAAACTCGTTCTGGGGCACCTTTCATCACCAGCAGATACCTGGGGTCATTGCGGTCTTCAGTCTCCTGTACGGAAACCTGGTATTTGTTTGTCGAGTTGAACGGAATCTCGCACACTTTCCTGTTACGGCTCCTCATGGATGCCACTCTGCCAACGGCCACTTCCATACACTTTAAGATTGCGGATTCGGAAGCGTCGCCGGTTGTCGCTCGCATCATTATCGGTACAGATTGCTGGTCGCCTTTGAATTCAGCTCTATTGCACAGGCACGCTACTCTCGCTAGAGCTTTGAAACTCGGCGAGGTCTTGTCATACCGAGCGCCTGCACGCAACAATCATATTCTATGCAATTGTGGGAATTTTGCAGATTCAGATCAAGCCAGAAGTCTTACTGGTGTCAACTTGTATAATTTTCTTATCAACCCAGATATGCGAGACGGTCATGCGGTTCTGGGTGAGGGTTCCGGTTTTGTCAGAACAGATGGTCGAGGTCGAACCCAGGGTTTCCACAGCTTCCAGATGCTTCACCAAACAGTTCTTGGCAGCCATTCGTTTCGCAGTCAATGTCAAACATACCTACATAGTATACAGCCGAGCGATTTAGCCAGCCAGGTGCACGTATGCAACGCTAGACTCGTTACGTACGGTGACAGTGGCAAGAAGCCCTTCAGGAACGTTGGCTACGATGATGCCAATGAGGAAGATGACAGCATCGAGCCAGTGGTAGCCCAGCATTAAGGCAAGCGCGAAAAAGGACACTCCCAGAAATACAGCCACACCCGTGATCAGGTGAATGAAGTCACCGATCTCTTTGGCAATGGGAGTCTGTCCGGTTTCCAAGCCAGAAGCCAGATTGGCAATGCGGCCCATGACCGTTCGGTCGCCAGTGTTTATTACGATCCCTTTGGCGGTCCCTGAATAGACCACACTTCATAATTGCTTATACCACGTGTTTCATTTATCTTGAGACGACTGGGAATCTTGGAAAATAAGCGTCGTATCCAGAAATGTCCGGGAAGGAAAAGTGATCATATGAAGGGGCATATCAATGTGTGCCGGAAGTGTCCCCCCCCCCCCCCAGCCCCTCGTTGCGGGTGGGGGAAGGGGTAACTTTGAAATTTTAAATGGGAACCCCCGAGTTTCTAATGAAAGTTACTTATTTTCAAATGTACTTTCAGAATCTACAAAAAACCAGTTTGAAGGAATGTAGTACTTGTTATGTAAGCATTTCATTTAAATGTGTAACATCTCAGCACTATCTAAACCAGAGAACAATATCTATCGATACGCAGCAACAAAACATGAAGTAATGTACGTTCTTTTTGCATCTACAACAGTTGACCTTGTTCCCATACTGCATCAACTCACACCACGAACAATTTTAGTACCACCACCCTTACAATTTACCTTCAACTGCATTCGTCGAGAAGAATGCCAAGTTCTTGGATTCAATAGGGTTTTCATGAGTGCATTCGGTGCCTCTGGATTGCGGTTCGGATTCCCCGGTCAACGATGAATTGTCCACCCTAAAGCCCTGGGCAGCGATAATGCGGATATCCGCTGGAACCCTATCTCCGAATTTCACATCCACAATGTCCCCAACAACAATATCTTCAGCCAGCACTGTTAAAGGTTTCCCATCTCTGACAACGTTGGCATACTAATGGATGACATTCTGAGATAGGGGTCTATATGACGCAGAAGTTGTGTTATAATCAAAACAGTTACCTGCGGTACCATGTTCTTGAAAGACTCCATGATCTTCGAGCTCGTTGCTTCTTGATAGTAAGAGAAGCATCCAGTTACGATGACCACAACTGCCAACACTATTCCAAGATATAACTGAAGATGGATGGTATAAGGTTATAGTGCAACCGAGCAAGTCAAAAGGACAAGGATAAGGACATTACATTGTCATCTGGAGGTTGTTCAGTTGAAGCTGCTTGTATGGAATAAGCAATGAAACAAAGGATTGCTCCTACCCATAAGAGCATGGCAAAGCCTCCAAACAAATTCTTGCAGAATTTAATCCATTCCGGAGTAGTTTCTGGTGGGGTAAGGGCGTTGGGGCCATCCCGGGCCAATCGCATCTTAACTTGTTCATCGGACAGGCCCTGATGGAAATGCCCATTACGAATATGTTTTAATGGAAATTGTAATATGAGTTTTTTCACTTACCCTCTTCGGTTCTGTGTCTAACCTTTCACAGAGAACTTCGATTGGGATCGAGTGCTCATCCTAGAAACACGTAGAAATTTACCTGTTGATTGCAATAGGTGAATCCACAACATGAACACTTACCAACTCGAGCTCTTTCTTCAAATCGTCCAGATCCTTCGCTTTCTTGGATGCTTTGCTGCCCTGCGAAAAAACATTATTATATATAGCCTTTGTGAATCGAATAAATCGATCAACAAAGCAGTATACCTTGAGAATATTGGCAAACCCCATGGTTATTCAGTTCAAATTTCAAGTGCTGACAGGTGCGTGATTTTCATGGCAATTCTGGAGTTTTTTTGGGACTTTGGAAATTTCCGCGGAATTAATATTCAATTTGTTCGTTGCGAATTCGATTAATTATATCCGAACGAAACGCCCATTCGATTCATATGTTTGGCGGAATTTGGTGAAATCAAATCCTAATAAGTAAAATAAGGCAAGGATGCCATGAATGCACTTTTCCGATTTCAAATTTCAAAAATGCATATCTTTATAGCTAAAAAGCAAACCAATTTCTTTCCTTTCATTTTGATAAACTGTTTAATATCAAAAGAACAGTCTGTATCGCCAAGTTGTCCTTCGTCTCACAAAATAAATAATGTTTTACCCGAAAATAAGTAACTGAATTACCTGTCAACAATCGTCAATCTGCAAACAATTATCTTCTGATTTTCAAGTAATCTACGTATTTTGTTAGGGACGTACTATCCATAAATTATGTCAAACAGGAGCAGGGTGGGAGGGTACACGTGACATGGGGGGTGGGAGGGGAGGGGTTTAAACGTGACGTCACTTTGCAGTCTTTATGGCACGACACAACAAATACAAAGCAAACTGGTCGTTTTTGAATTCATGGAACGTTTTTTTGAATTTATCGAACGTTTTTGAATTGATGGAACGTTTTTGAATTTATCGAACGTTTTTGAATTGATAGAACGTTTTTGAATTTCTCGAACGTTTTTGAATTGATGGCACGTTTTTGAATTTCTCGAACGTAAGTGGCGACACCTAGCACTCATGCGACCGAAGTAGTTAGTACTACCAAGAGTGGATAAAGTAGGTACTCTTGGTACTACTTATATGGCTGGCGAGCAATTGCTTTATCTCGCGGGCGACCAAT
>WWPM01024762.1:0-37320 GCA_023279145.1 Glomeris maerens | reverse complement strand
GGCCGACGTTCGAGGCGCGCACCTCGTGCAGGATCTGGACGCGTTGAAGGAGCAGCGGACGAAGGTGACGTTTCTTGCCCCGCAGCTGCGTTAGCGACGAAGAAGTTAACGCCGCGCCGGACAGCGACTTGCGACGGGGAGGGGTTCGTACTCACGCGATCCTCCAGAACCTTCTTGATGCCGTTGAAGCCTTTCACGCGTCTGACGTGGTCCTCCCTGCCGACGCCGCCGTAGAAGACGAGGAGGCCGTAGATCTGCGAAAGAGGATACGCGTCACGGGGAGGATATAAGGACACTTCGAAGGGAACCGAGGCGAACCTTGACGACGAACTCGAAGGCGCCGGTGTTGTCTTCGTGCTCGGCGAGGAGGTGATCTGAAAGCGGTACGGAAACCTCGGGTTTGCTTCTCTAAGACGCGAGGCGGGCACTTACTCGTGAGACGGTGCATTGCCGCCGCGACGGTCTCGCGGACGTCGGCTCCGTTCACGGTCACGACTGCCGAGTGAAAAAGCAAACGGGGTCGAACTTAACACTCGCTTCGAAACCGTATCTGACAGCGGTGAAATCTCTACATAACGGTTTTCAAAGTAGACCTGGGTTTTGCTCTATGTAGCGAACAAGGACTTGACTCTAAAGCTCTGAAGACCGTTATACGGAGATTGCGCAGTATTTTTTCCCGATCGGGAACGGCGGCGGCGCGACGCGACGCGTACCGTGACTCGCGACGGCGGCGGAGCACGGGAGCACGGTCATCTCCACGGACGAGTCCACGCTGCGCGGTAAAACGTCTCGTCATCAGCGCGAAAAGCAAAGCGCGGCGCCGTCAACTTGCCAGTTTTCGAAGGGCCCCCGGAACTTGGGGCAGAGGGGCAGGGCGCCCAGCAGGCTGTGGTGAGCCACCTTCAGGCAGTGCTTCACTTCGTCCCTTGGAACGAGCGCGAACGTGTTAAAAAAGCACGTCGCGATCTCAAAGAGGAAAAAAGTAAACTCCCCGTATACCGAGACATGGTTTCCTCGTTTCGGCAGAAGCGGTCCAGTCGACCGAGGGCCGCGGCCAGGAACTCGTCCGCCGTCTCCTGCACGAAAGCCGCTTCCTCGGCGGACGGTACGTGCCAGCTGACGTTCAGGTCGTCCGGGTCGCCGGCTCGTCCCCAATCCTTGACGGGGCAAGGTCTCTCGTCACGACGGAATTGCGAGCGAAACGCGCCAGGGTATATTACCTTTATCGGCAGGCCATCGGCCAGCTTGACCGGCACGCTCCTCTGCTCCGTGAAGTAGATCGTGGAAAAGGAGAGCGCGAGGTTGGAGAGCGCCGCGCACGCGATGCGGTGCGCCTCGCGACCGGGCAGCCACACGGCCGCCTTCAGAACCTCGAGCAGGCGGTCGCGGTACGGCAACAGGTAGCTTCCGTCGCCGGACACCAACTGCGAACTCGCGCTCCGTTAGCGAGAGAGAACTACGAGATCACACCCCGTCCCCATCACACCTCCGACAGCAGGAGGAGGTCGAAGAGGATCTCGTCGCCGACGCGCTTGCCGGCCGACGATCCTTCCACGGAGCGCGTCGACTCGAGGACGGAGCGGCAAACGCGAGGAAGGAACGCGCTCAGTCCCTCCCGGGGGTCGTCCTGCGAACGGAACGGCGGGCAACGGCAGGGTCCAAAGCGGAGCCTTCGCGAGCACTCACCCTGACGACGGCGGCGCCGCACAGCTTGGCGACGGTCTTGCCCGCCACTCCGCGCCCGAACATCCTGCCGGAGACGAAGGAACGGAGCCTGCGAACGGCCGCCTGGACGAAGCGCGCCGGTAAGTGCTATTGCCATTGCTTCGCTATTGCCTGGTCACGTACCTCGTATATCTGCGGGGAACACTGGTTGACGATCGTGTTTAGGGTGGCCACCATGGCCTGCTGCAGCACCGTCTCCTCGGGGTTGGCGGACTCGTCGTCGTCGGAATTCTCGCGGGTCCCCGGCTCGGTCGAGAAGCTGTCCACCACGACGAAGCACCTGCGAGGCGGAGGAGGAATTAGAGGACGCTTACGTTACGGTCCGAGAGAACGGCGACTCACCTGTCGAGGAAGCCGAGGACGAAGTCCTCGAAACCCCGGGTGGAAAGGCACGTCTCCCGCTCCTCCTGCCCGTTGCCGAGTTAATCGGGAAATAAGTAAGCGGACGGAGGAGGATTAAAAAGTCTCACCCGCGTCAAGTCGAGGTACAGATCCGGCGCTCGGGAGCAGTCGACGATGGGCACCAGCGTGACCATGTGCTCGATGAGCTGCAACGTGACCTGCGAGCGAACCGAAGCCGAGGTGTTGGCGTGGAGTAGGAGATGGGGCCGTTTAAAAGGGGACGACGGACTCACCAAGCTCTTTTTGCAATCGTTGGGGTCGATTCCCGGAAGGCAGCACGAGAGCACGGGCAGGACGTGCGTGGGACCGTCCGGCAGCGACGCGCCACCTCTCACCAGTTCCCTGAGCGTGCACGACACGCACTGCAGCACGGCCGTCAACCTGTGCGGTTCCGTCAGCGTCTCGAGGGCCGGGTAGAGTCTAAAGGAACGCGGACCGGTGACGATCGCCGTCTCGGAAGTATATACCGCACTACTTCTCTCTCACCTGTCGAGCAGCGGCGGGACGACCGCCTCCGGTCTCAGCACGGCTAGGTTCTTGAGCGCCAGGGCCGCGTCGAAGCAGCCCATCTTGCCGAACATGGAGAGGAGGACGCAGCGCATCATGCCGCCCACGAACCCGTCGACGTCTTCGTCGGTGAGGCGGTGCGAGTCGGGCACCGGGGCGACCCACGCGGCTTCGTCCCCTTCCCTCTCCCTGCGCAGCCGCTTCGCCACGGTCTCCGGCAGCTTCGACAGGAACTTGTTGACGCGCAGCTGCCCTTCGACCAACGGGGGATATCGTCGTTAGACGAGCGAGGCACATCGAAGAGCGGCCCGGACTTACGTTCCAAAGGCCCACGTTGGACGGGTGGCAGTAGGATTCGAGGGCTTTGAACAGCACGTCCAGGTGGCGCTGGCAGCCGCCGCCTCCGCCCAGGAGCGCAGTGACGAAGTTGGCGGCGGCCGTCGCGTCGAAACAGTCGTTCGGCCACGGCAGCTTGGCGTCCTTGAAGCCGTTGGGCAGCTGGAAACTGCGCAGAAGCCGGGAGAATATCTGAAAGAAACGGCGTTAAAGAGCGGGGACCGGTGACGCGACGACGAAGGAAATACCGCGGGCAAGTGGGGCTCCCAGTCGATGCGCCCGATGTTATCCTGCGCCAGCCGTGAGAACAGCCACATCAGGTACTGATTGATAACAAACAAGAGAAAACGATGCGGTGAAACGGGATGGGGAGGGGCTACCGCGAACGGACTCACGGTCTCCCAGGGAGGAGCGGCCCGGAAGGATCGCCAGAAGGCGAGGAACTCGTCGAGCCACAGCCCGTAGCCCTTGTCCGCGCTGTCTGGCGGCAGCAGGGTGGGAAGGAAAAGCTGGAAATTGACGACGGCCTTCTGCGTGGACACCTTCAGGTAAGGGCACACGAGAGGGCTCCACAGGTCCAGCATCTGCCCGGTGGACCGGAGCGAGAAGTAGACCCGGCAGACGCGCACCAGGGCGCGCACCGTGTTCGGCAGCGACCTGTTCCCGACATTAATTAGGCTCCTTTCGCGCGGCGTGTGCGCAGAATTACAGTCGTGAGACAAGTCAGTAAAGCACGCAACCCAAGCGAGTATATAAGCAGTTTTAACACAATACGCAAAGAACTGGCTTGTGCTAGATTGTGATAGTCACTAATGGTCAGCAGCGTCCACATCTGTTTAAACACGACGGGCCCTTCATTGGCCGGCCCTTGGAAGTTGCCGATGTCACTTTCTTTAGTACGGCTACTGTATTTTGAGAGAGCAGCGCGCGGGAATTCCAGATGTAAATTTTTCTGGCAAACTATTTGGCTCCTTTCGAGGCGATTCACCAGCACAAAATTGTACTTTCGTTAATTATTTTGTTTTGCTTCGTTTCCCCAACCTCCAAAACTTGAAACCAATTGGCCAAATTACGTTTTAATCAATAATTACGACCCGTAGACCTCAATAGTTGAAAGCATCAGGCGTGTCGCGATAGATTTCTGTCGAAACGGTGCGTCACCGTGTATCTCGTGCCGCTCAAAATACAGTGGCCGTACACACACCGAGTGTCCCGGGGGGAACCTTCTTTACCCGGTCGACCATCTTACCCGGGGATGATGACCATGCGGTGTCTCTGGTACCGGTTGTCGGTCACCCTCTCGTAGAGCGCGAACAACGGTTTCCAGTCGAGCTCCAGGTCGTCCCTGGACAGCAGTTCCTTCTTCCTGCGTGAAAAGGACAGAAATTCCGTGTAATATACAGTAAAGCAGAGCTGTCAAGGGGCATGCACTCACTTGACCAGAGAGGTAAGGGCACCGGCGCAGCGACCGACCACGCCCAGGTCCATGTCGGGCTGCACGCATACCTCGAATAGCAGCCTTACCAGGCTCAGGTGGTCTTCCTTGGAGAACAGCAGACCGTACAACTTGAGGTACCTGTCAAAAAATACAATTAAACTCGTTACGGTCTCAATTCATTTGAAGAGCAGTGCGAGGAAACGCCTAACCTGGACAGGGACGAGAGCCAATACACGAAAGAAGGTCGCAATTCCCTTCTCAGCACCGATTCGCCCAGTTTGCTTCGGATAAGGGCGAAATTGCGAACGGCCTCTTCGTCGAAACGCTCCGAGAAATAAGGCAGGTGTTTGCAATAGACCAGTTCTTTCTGGGGCACGAACCCGAAGCGATCCGCCGTCATCATAGTCTTCTCCTTCATCTTCGCTTCTTCAATGTCTTCCCGTGTCGGAGATGGATCGCAATCGCCGATGACTTCGCTAATATCGTTGCCACGTCCGGTCGCCGCCATCGTCATCGTCGTAATGGCATTTTTTCTTCCCCCCCCCCCTCTTCCCTCATCAGCCAATCGTGGGACGAACGCAGCCCGATGACGTCACGATCCGTTTCGGGGTCGGCGGCGAAGGCAGCCCGATGACGTCACGAGCGTGTCGAATACTCTAAAACCCCTACCATCAAATGAAGAACCACTGGGCGGAGAGTGTTTCCTTATCACCCGCCCTCTTTCTATAAATTAACCAATGGAAGCAGAGCATAATTTTTCGCTTACTTCTTCCTGCAAATACGAGCATGAGTTCATTCCTTTGCCAGGAGAATGTAATCTACGCTGACCAGAGACCGGCATTGGCTAAAATGTAGCCACGCCCAGTAGTTTTTCTTTCGTCGGTGTAGGTATTCTATGTACCTTGGTAATAATCGCCGAGGCGGTGACGTCACGTCGCGGCACAGCGCGGCGCTCCGACCGTCGGACTTCCATCCGCCGAAGCGAACTGAGCGAACGACGCTCCTACTTTCGGCCGTCCAGCTTTTACCGCCGTGCCTGACCTACGAATAACTTGAAAAAGAAACAATAGGGAGCGCGTTCAAATAAAAGTTAACTGAAAACTAAACTGACAAGTTAACTGAAAAGTTAATTGAAAAAAAATAGCAGGGAATGTTTGCATTTCCTTCCCCTTCGAGTAGAGTAGGAGAGAGAGAGAGGAAACGACTTGTGGGGGCGCTTGTCAGTCGAACAACAAGCGACGAGATGATGACGATGATGAGCACTTTCTTCTACAATACAATGCAAATACAGTACGGGACGGGACGGGTCGAGTACGAGCAAGAGTACGAGTCGATGGCGTTTAGATGGGGGCCAATTGGCACGTCAACGAGTCGTCGCAACGGCGCCCCCCTGCGGCGCACGACCACCCGAACGCGAACGACCATTTTAAAAACCCTAATCCCCGATTACGAGTTTTGCACGTGCGCCTTTCTCTCCACTTTTCTTTTTCTTTTGCACTTCGAAACTCACCTTCCGGCTCGGATTAACGAACAAGCCGATTAAAAATCGCCATATTATATACATACACACATATACGAACGCAATTAACCGAGGCACGGCACGATTGGCGACGTTCGACGCCCCGCGATTGGTCGACCGGGCGACGAATGCCCGCGTCCGGACACGCCCCTTTTCCGTTCCGCCCGCCCCGCCCATCGACGGCCAAACCTCGGCCGACCGCCGACTCCGACCGAACTGCCTCTCTCTCTCTCTCTTTGCCGACTATAACTATAAGAGTGCTCTACAAAGTCCATGCAACGGGGGCCATGTCCCTGAGCCCCAAGCACACGACGCCCTTCTCCGTGTCCGACATCCTTTGCGGCCCCATCGTCGACGACGCCTTCGCCATCAGCAGCAAGAGGAACACCACGACAACTCCGCTCCACCACCAATACGTCCACCACCAACAGGACTTCGCCGCTCTTCAACCTCCTCCACCGTCTTCGTCCTCCTCGTCGTCCTCGTCCTCGTCCTCCTCCTCCTCCTCGTCCACCTCCTCCTCGTCCTCGTCTTCGTCTTCATCTCCTCCTGCCCCTGCTCCCGGGGCCGTGATGGCCGCACCGGCGCCGGTCTCCTCTCCGCCGCTGCCGCTGCCGCTGCCGCTACCGCCGCCGCCGCCGCCGCCTCTCCCGTTGCCTCCGCCGTCGTCTTCGGCGTCCGCATCGTCGTCGTCAGCGGCGGCGGCGGCGCTCGCCGTCTACGGCTCGGCCATGCACGTGCCGCAGGCGTTCGGCCAGTACTGCAACGGCTCGGACCGTCACCACCACCACCACCACCACCACCACAGCGCAGCGGCCGCGGCCGCCGCCGCCGCCGCCGCCGCGGCCGCCGCGTCGCACCATCACCACCATCACCCGCACACGTTGCCGCACGCTCACCCGCACCCGCACACGTACGTGGCGGACGCGAGGCCCTCGGCTTGGTACGGACCCGCCAGCGCGGCCGACCCCAGATTCGCAAGTTAGTATATTACATTTAGGACTATATTGATCGCGATTAAAGCCCGTGAAAGCGCCCCCTTGTGCGTTCGCTTCGCCTTCCCTTTATTTATTACAATATAGGTTTAGGATATAGGCCTATTATTGGGGGGGGGGGGGAAGACTTAACTTCCAGGGTAACCGACCGTTAATTATAACTTCATTCGTTCGCAAGGGATTTATATCTATAATTGGTTTGAAGCCTGGCGCCAAATAAGGGCCCTAAACCTTTTTTCTTTCAAATTAGGCTTAGCTAAACCTAAACAGTGTGAAAATATGACATGTCTTTGATGTCATTAAAGTATAGCACTTAAAAAAATACTGCATATGGAAAATGAACCGTGCAGTTTTTTATACGTCAGCTAAAGGTAATTCAAAATACAGGGTGTTGCAGAATTACAGGGACAAACGGACAGGGTATATATTCCCTGCATGAAAACAAGACATAAAGTATAGGACCTATATACGTATAAAATGTGACATCTTTCCGTTGACCGTTCATTTATGCGTTCCTAATAAAGATGTGGGGGAGCTTATAGCGTATAATAAATACAGTACCAGATTTTGAAAGTTTCGCGCAAAACAGAGCGCCATGGGGCAATTTCACCTCTCCGCGGCAAAAGTTGCGCGCGACAATTAAGATAAGACTTTCTTCGAAAACGAATGAAGCCTTTATATAGAAATCCACCAAAATTGGCAACTATATATATATACAGTCCTCCCTCGTTAATCCGGCAGATATGGGACTGGAAATTAACTACAGTAATGACGAATTTTAACAGCAGAAACTACGCTTTATCGTACACAATACACTTTTGTATTGAAGGTTGAAGGTAAGAACAAATTTACTTGTTTTGTAACAATACAATTAACGTAAGATTTTCTATATACAGAAAAAAAAACATGGCTTTCTGCAGAAGATCTACGGGAATTCCTATAGTTTTGTAGATATCCTGCAGAAATCAATATTTATCTGCAGAAACTGTATAGCAGCATATTTTCAGATGCAACTGCAGAAATATATTATAGAAAGACGATAAAATCCTTTTCTCACAAGTAAAAAAACACAACACGTGTTTATTTCACGACAACTAGTTTCGACTCCATTCACAGAGCCATCATCAGGTCGAAATCTCCGTGCACAGCCGACTAACAAGGATAAAACCCACTTAAAATTAAATGTAAGTCGGCTATATCCAAAGTCGAGTTACCTCAACATCCAAAAAGAATCATAAAATCAGCCAGATCCCGTATCATACAATATTTTTCCAGAATTTCAGATTTTGTACAAATATAATTTAACAGTCGTTGCAGGAATTCTACAGAAACCACTATTTAAAATTTCAGCGTATGAACGGAATAAATAAATTGTATCGGCATGAATGTACAGAAATTCTTAAGATTGAAATCTTCGTTTACCTCCCGACGAGTTTACTAAACAAATTTCAGGAAGAAGGCCAAAAAAACGCCGGATACAATCGAAGGGCCGGATTATCGAGGGAGGACTGTACACATATACCTGAGTATATTTGACATCTTAGTACAAAATTTCAGCTCGATCGATCAATGAAGACGCGTGACGTCATGACTCGGAAAAAGCTCACGGCCGCCATTAGGCTTAAGTTAACAGTTGCAGCGTTATCGGATCAAACAGTTTCTCAAATGTTAATTCGTAAAGTACTAGCACGACACTTGCTATGCTTTTGTATTAAATTAATGAACTTGTGCAGCTAAGAAATCCAGACTTGGGAATTAAGCGTTGTTTAAATTGACCGTATATATTGCGAGATTTTCGAACAATGAACACGACGTCACGTGTTTATTGATCGATTGAGCTGAAATTTTGTATACTAAGATGTCGAATATACAAAAAAGGTATGTATTGCTATATACAAAATTTGGTGAATTTCTATATATAAAGGTTAATTATTAGAGGTATATAACGGGTCCTCTTCGCGCCGTATGCCGTAAAACCTCCCGCGGGTTTTTTCCTGCGCGTATACTTCATTGCTATTAATTTAAAACTATAATATATCATATTATGACACCGTGGCACTTGAATTGTATTAGAGATTCGGGGTTTAATCGGGATTAAAGGCAATGGATCTTAACCCACACCGTTACATTCTTCGTTTGAAAATCATCAATTAAGAACATTTCATTTCGCATAATATAAAATATAGCATTGTAGTTACAACTTGAGCAACTGATTTAATTATAAAGTGATACAAACAGTCTACAATCTTGCCAGCTCTGCAATTACAATTCATCAGTCTATAGATGAGGAAATAGCACGCGTTGCCTTCAAATTCCCTGATTTTTCAATAATTTTGTAAATTCCATGACTTTTTAAAGCTATTTCCAAATTCCATGACTTTTTAAAGCTATTTCCAAATTCCCTGACTTCTCCCTGCGAGTGGCAACCCTGCTGGAAATGTGGGAGATTTTGTTTTCTGTCAGGAAAAACCTGGAAATGTCAGGGAATTTTCGACCGTGTCGTGGAAATTTTCATACAAGATTAATTATATTTTTATTACTCCGACAATTAACTGAGCTCTCAACGGAAAGGCTGTTGTTTCAATGCAACAACAGTCCAAAAACGGAAATTTTAATGATGTTTAAATTTATCGAAAACAGCATTCGGAGGTAATACCTAGTGGACGGAACTCCCGTTCAGAAAATAAAACTGCATTGAACAATTAATTATTAATGTTTTCCCCCGTAACTCCACTAAATGATGTTGTCGATTACAAAATTATATCTGTTCCTAAGGATTAAGTTTAATAGTAGTTTGTAATGAATCGGAAAAGTCTTTGTATATAGTGTTAGGGATTGCATTGCTATAAACATCAGGGAAAATTTCAGAAAATCGTCTGGAAAACCTGGAAATATCGGGGAATTTCGAAATGAATTTCTTGACTGGACCTTTGTAAACTTCACTGTTTATCGATTAAGATGTTTGGGTCCGGATTATATAGCGAGGTCCTTGTATATATACCGCAGTTATGACACAGGGTTCAACCGAAACGTATAGATGGAGGTGACGCGCAGGATGTTTCAATGACGAAGCAAATATATATTCGTTTACGTACATTCATTGAAAAGTTGACATCAATTCTCCGCTCGTTTTCACACGCGTATATACGGATTAGTCTGTATACAGGGTGTTGCGAAATTAGAGGTACAAACTGACAGCGTATATTCCCTGCATGAAAACAAAACAAAACGCCGTCAGTTCGTCCCCGCAATTCCGCAACACCCTGTATATTAACACGTGCGCATTTCGCGAGAGTAACTCTCTCCTTTCGAGTACACTCTTAACCCCCGCGTCTTGTTTTGAGACTCGTTCGGGGTCTTGTTGCCTGTAACACTTCCGAGACACCGCACAGCAGGGTTTTTAATTGAAGACGCAAACCGGGTCTTCTTTTCGGACGCGCGATGAAGTCTTGTTTCGAAAAGACGCTTTAAGCCTCTGACTTTTGAAATGAAAAGTAGACGCTACTTTATAGCGTCTTCTTTGCAAACGAGACACTGTTTGGCGTCTCCTATCTTGTGGAAGAGACACTGTTTCAGCGTCTTTTTTATTGTCTCTTTTCAAGTGTCATTTTCCCCCCAAGTGTCTCTGTCGACTGCGAAACGTAGACAAATTCAGAGACACCCGCAATAATGCCTTTTTTAGAGTTGGTACCGGGTGGCTTTTTTTGAAATCAAGACCCGTTTTGCCGTCTTTATTTCTCAGAAGACTCGAAATGCGTCTCAAAAGGAGTCACGAGGGTTCAGAGCGCATACGTTTCTCCTCGGGCGTTTTTCTATTACGAGTTTTAAAGCAATTCAGCGTATAATTAAGCAGCCAAACACTTCCCTACATACAAATCGTCACATAGCTGCGAGAATAAGATGACTATACAGGCAAAGGACTGATTAATCGAAGGATAACTCTGAACGCGGTGTGCGCGTGTCGACAAGACTCCGTATACGTAACCGTATAGAGTGAATCGAGAAAAAGGTTTATCGGGTTGATGAGAGAGAGAGATGGAGTGCAGCAACTTTCAAATGACCCTTAAACGGAATTCCTAATATCTCTCCAATTGAAAACGAGTGGAGAATCGATATAAAGAACAGACCATACACACGCGCGCTACCATGACAACTTGCAATGAAGTTCGGTCTTTGCGTATACATATACACAATTAGGCCTCGTAAGCGAATTTCGGTTAAAGGAAGACGAACCGAGGCGAATTGATGCGATTATACGCAGCGAATAGGGTTTGGAAGCGAAAGGCATCTGCGCGTGACAACCTTTATATTAGCCTTTTTGTTGTGTGCTTAATACGTACGTGGCGGAAAAAGTAATTGTCTCAGGCTACGTGAATTGCGTTTCAGTCTCTCGCCTCATGGGCACATCGCCCGGGATGCAAATGGCCGGCCAGATGGGGGCGCTGTCGGCGTGCAGCGTGGCCGCCGCGGCAGCCGCTGCGGCGGCGGCTGCGGCCGCGGCCCAGCAGCAAGGGCAAGGGCCGGGGCAAGGGCAAGGGCACGGGCACGGGCACGGGCACCACCCGCACCAGCAGGACTCGGGCAAACCGATGCAGTTCCCTTTGGCGCAGCGCCGCAAGAGACGAGTGCTCTTCACGCAGGCCCAAGTGTACGAGTTGGAGAGGCGCTTCAAGCAGCAGAAGTACCTTTCGGCCCCTGAGAGGGAACACCTCGCCAGCCTCATCCACCTAACGCCCACCCAGGTAGGTATAACCCCTCCCCCTCGCTCTTAATAATAAGTAGGTATACATATATACATATACACAGGTGAAGATCTGGTTCCAAAACCACCGCTACAAGTGCAAGCGGCAGGCGAAGGAGAAAGCGATGGCCGAGCAGAGCGTGAACGGCAACTCGGGATCGGGAAGCGGATCGCAGCAAGGGCAGGGGCAAGGGCAGGCGGCGTCGCCCCGCAGAGTGGCCGTGCCGGTGCTGGTGAAGGACGGCAAGCCGTGCTCCTCGGCCGCCAACAACAACAACAACCCGTCTTCGGGTTGCTCTTCCGCGGCCGCGCCCGGGGAAATGCAGCAGCAGTTTCACCACGTGCAGCAGCAGCAGCATGAACAGCAACAGCAACAGCAACAGCAGATGCATATGCAGGTGGTGCAGCAGCACCACCACCACCACCAGCAACAGCAACAGCACCAGCAGCAGCAGCACCAGCAACAGCAGGACCAGCAGCAGTTACAGCCGGATCAGCAGCAGCAGCAGTTGGCCGTGATGGGCTACGGAGGAGGCCGACACCACCATCACCACGTCAACCACCTGAACGCTCACCACCACCACCACCATCACCAGTCCGTCAACGGCAACCTGTGCTCCTCGTACCTTCAACTGCACCAGGGAGGCACGTGGTGACCATGCAATAATATACCGTAATAATAATAATAATAATACGCCGTCCCGTTCAACATCCAAACTACATTAGACAGGAAAGAAAAACTGGATAAACGAGCACATTTTGGGCGGCAAATGTTACGTTTCCTTCCACTCCGCGTCCCGTTTCCGCGAACGTCCTTTTATGGTTTTTTTGCCTACATACATACATTACATACATACATATATATATATATATACTATTAACGTAATCTGTGTGGCTTTTTCGCACCCAATAAACACGCATAATCGGCGTATATATACGTGGGAATCGGGGCGGTTAATGGCGCGAAAACGACCTCCGAGTGGGATAGACCGAAAAGGGCACCCCCTCGGTGGATAACCGAGGGACCCAAGCAACCGACCGTGCACGGAGCTCCGCGATCGTGGGAGGAGAAGGGAAGAGGACCTTATAGAGAGAGATGCGATCGAGTCCGTCGCTTCCGCTTCGCTCGCCACCTATAACAGACGACGGGCAACAAAAGAGGGACCCACCAATTAGTAAAGGGCCTATAACTAACGACCGCTGTTTGTCTCTATATATATACGTATATAGTATTCGACGTATGCATATTTATAAGGTCGTAAATTGCGGCACGCGCCCACCCGAAGGGGCCCCTTCCGCCCCTCGGGTGGGATGGGCACCTGTCACGGCCAGAGACCGGAAGGAAAGACGCACAGTCACGCCCGCATCTCATCTCTCCCCGAACCCGAACTCCTCGAATTATTGCATTGTGAGCTGCACGTCTCTCACCGCCTTTTGTTCAAAAAGCAAAACGTAAAAGAGCAATTCGCCAATAATAATATTTCTGCAATCGGGAAACAACAAAAGGGCCTTCTGGCGGGTAATTACGGCCCAATTAAGGCAAACCTATATACTATACCTACCTAAGCGTGTATTAATTACCGCATCGATCCCGATCACCGCGAACAGACCCGACGTCAAATTATTACTACTTAGCCCTTTCGGGGCCTAACGAGTAGGCCTATTGCGTAATAACGTGGGGGGTCTCCATCAACCCCCACCACCCCCCGGCCCTAGGGGGGAAGGGGCGGGGTTTGCCCGCCGACCAATTGCGAGCCGCGTTCAAGCTTGGGACCACGGCAAGAAGAAGAAGAAGAAGGACACAATTCATCGGAACCTCTCTCTATATATTTCGTTAAAAAACTCACAGACAGGCCCCTTCCTTTCAGAAGCGATGGTGGCGCGGCTGACGGTCCCTGTAATCGGACCTAGGCGGGGGAGGCGGCTGCGGAAAGCGCTGCGGTCCGTCCTATATATATAATTATAAAGCGCGATGAGCGTGTGCATGTCATGCGTGCCCTTTGCCTCGTATTATATATATATAGTACCTGGAAGAAGCGCTGCTGGTGCTGATGCTGGTGCTGGTGCTGGTGAGGGGCCGGCCATCTAGGGCGGTTGCCCCGGAAAGGAGGAGGCTGGTATCCGGTCGATGAGGCCCTTTGCCGGTCGTTATAGTAGCGATGTTGGTGTTGACGCGAGTCGCCTGGCGAAACGTCAAAAGTATTAAGTATATTGGCAGTGGTGGGGGGCACTTTGGGGGGGCCACGTGCCCACCCCGCTCATTAGCGAGTGAAAGCGACCGGAAGTGAGCCGGTCACGTGTCTTTACCCCCCCATTTCCCGGCAACCCACCTATACGGGCTTTACTTTATACGGTCCGTCGAGCGAGACACGTCAATCGTAGTCCGCGGCAAATAAGGCTTAAAACAACCCAAATATTTGGCATAGGGCCTGAAAGACGATGACGACAAAAGCTGCATTTGGGGCCCCCGTCGACACTGGAATTCTTGGGCAAACACGGGCACTTTCTTGGGACTTACTTTCATTTTAAGGCGTTTACCTCGCCTTTTCACTTTCCAGCCCTTTTACTTAACCACAACTTTGGCCACGGGAAAGGGACGCGACAATAGCAACAATAATAATAACAAAGGTAATCCGTTGAGTCCCAAAGGGCCCCCTCTAGCTGGCCATAGCTTGACGGACTCGGGAACTCCGAGGAAGCAACAAAAGCTTTGGCGATTCGGTCTTAAGAAAATTCGCCAACAAACGAGACGTAACCGGGCGTTGAAAAGATGCTTTTTCCGTTCAATGGGCTCTGTGTACTACGTAGTGTATAAGGGGCCGAAAGCGGCGCAGCGATGCGAGAGCCCCTGGCGGCTTTTCCCATGCGGCCCCCGCTCGTTATCCGCGTCCAATTAAGCGGAATTATTGAGTAATTTCATCGAAAACCGCTCCCGAAAACGAAAACCCTTTCTTTCCAAGGGCCTTTAGATATAGGACCAGATATAGACACCGAGCACCTCGCGCGCGCGCGCCAGACCCGAAAGGGCAAAAAGGCACATTAGCGGTGCTACTATTTAGACGGGATCGGGTTGCGCGGAACCCTAATAAGGGCCGGACGAGAACGACGTAACGGCGAGGGACCTCCCGATGGAGGGGCTTTCGGTCGACAAATAAACTGGTGTTGATGTTTTGCGAGAGAGCCGTGAGAAGGAAGCGAGGCGAGGCAAGGCACTTGAAGTGGTAAGGGCCCCTCTTTCCCTCCTATACCCAACGGCCCCTTCCTTCTCTCTCTCTGCCCTGCACCTGCGCAGTCTCGAGTGCGTATTGTTAAGTCGGTGGAGCGAGGAATGCAGCAGGCAGGCTGGGGGCAGGGGCCCCTGTCTTCGAGTGGTCCGTGCCGACGAATAAAAGACGCAATAAAGGCCCGATCGATGCGGGGTCCATCGATCGAGGCCCCATCGATCGCCTCCTCCCTCGGACGGAGGACCCGAGTCGTAAACAAACGCTCTCTCTCTCTGACTCGACAACACACAACACGCAAGCACAGCAGAATCGAGTGGAAAATTGCACCGAAAACTACAAGCGAAGACGATTGTCCGTCTCGGACACGCCCCTTACCTCGCCGGGGCCCCGTTAGGGCATCGCGCGACCGTATCTGGAAATTACGACTCGCGTATCTGGCGGGGAATTACGGGAATCGGGCCCCGCGGACGTTTGCGTCCGTTTTAATAAGCAGATACTAATACTCTCTCTCCGTCTCTCTCCCCCGGGGGCGCGCAGCAGCAGCAGCAGCAGCGGTTTAGCCCTTTTGTTAACGGCCAATAAGTCGGGTCACCTGGGCTGTAGGGCTCGGAGCGGAAGCGGCCTCGCTGTCCCCCCGCGGCCGCGTAGTCGGAAGGCGGAGGGGCGGCGTTGTATCCCTGGCTCTGGAGTCCGTGCCTGGAGTTTAAAAAAGAAAAAGGTTGTTTACCGCGTAATGGGTCGGAGGGGCCTCGGCAGAAGTTGAAGACGTTTCTGAAGGAGAAGAAGAAGACGAAGTGGCGGTTCCGCCCTGCGCAAACAATCGCGTTGTTTGCACCGACTCTCCTCGGCACGCAAAGAACACATTGCCGAGTCACCTTCTTCTTCGTCTTCTTCTTCTTATCTCCGGCAGAGCCCACCGTTCGTTGCGCAACGTCAATATTGACGGGCCGACCCTCCTCACCTGAGCATCCGCATGCCGGCCACGTCGACGGAGGCCCTTTGGGTGGCGGGGGCCATGCCCAGTACGGGACGCCAGTTCCTCGACTGCTGATGGGTCAGGTCCGAGGGCTTGAGCGTGCGAAGCGGTTCCCTGGAAAAATAAAAACAGGACACGACGTTCGTTTCAAAGGCCTAACTTTCGTTGGGGGGACGGGGGCAAAGGGCCGACGAAGTCTCACTTGGCTCCGGTGAGTCTCCTGGCGGGGAACACGTGTCCGTCGGCGTACGAAGGGTCCGCGTAGCCCACGCTGTAACGGTTAACGGTACAAATTATTATTGCCCTAACCTCGTTAGGAATCGAAATTAAACGGTTATAATTCCGAAATTAGATTCGTATAGCGAATACAGAACGGCCGAGTATCACGGCGAAACGGGGACGTTGAGCGCCACCTACGGTCGCGTTTCGCAACTAATTCACCCTAATGTACCAAAATAACGATTTAATCTCGGCAAGGAAGTTGGAGTTTATAATGGACTATTCCTAGCCTTATGCCGCGTTCACACATGGCTATTAACTTAGTAGACACTAACTTAATACCCTTTAAGGTAATCGAGAAGCTAATTGTTGCAGTTGCGTTCCTGTTCACAACTACGACGTCACGTTCGGGTGCTTGTTACCGCTGAACTCGCTAATCTAGCTTTGAAAACTCGGCTAAGGTAGTTGCCAACTACTACTTTAAGTTGTCAATTGCGTGCGTTCACGCGTACAGAAGCTTAACGGCCTGTAACCGCTTAGTTGACAACTAAATGCTACGTGTGAACGGGGTATAAGATCCAATTAAAACCAATAAAACTCTTCAGTAGATGGGAAATAGTACGGATTGCCTTAAAAATTCCCTGATTTTTCAACAATTCTGTAAATTCCCCGCGAGTGGGGGAACCCTGAATTAGTAGTAAATCTCACCAGATGACGCGGTTGTCGTGGAAATCTTCGCACCCGGGAACGGGGCTCCTGACCACTCTGGAATCGAAGAAGAAGTTAAAGAAGCGATCGGTCGACGCGAAAGGCGGCCGCTTAGGGCATGTACGTACCCTCCGGGCTCGACCACGTCCCCCGACAGTCTGACCGATCCCCCGACCCCGTACGTGAGGCTCGTGTCCAGGCCGAAGCTCAGGTCGGCGTTACGGTCCCCTTCGTACAGCGACGACAGGAAGCGGTACGCCGGGTGGCACCGGCCGACGAACAGCTTGTCGATGCCGCGCGTGTTGCGTCTCCCTGCGCTCGGGAAGAGACCGAGTCGAGGACGTGTTGGAGGTAAAGAGTTGAGACGGACCGGACTCCTTACTCTCGTCTTCGGTGAGAAGAGGGTAGACGCGCTCAACGGCCGCCAGCAGACGCTTCTCGTCCACGAAGGGCAGCAGCGCCACTCCTTAAGCGACAAAAAGGCACCGCGCGTTCAAGCTGGTGGTGGGTTCGGCGTTAAGGGCCCAAACCCCCTTACCTTGCCAGGCGAACTTCTTGCCGTTCAGGTCCACGGTGAAGTCCTCGGGGTAGAAGTCGATGATCGGCGAACCCTACGCGGTCCAAGTTCACGTTTCAATTCAAACCTCGTGTTTGCGACCGTTCGTAAAATCTCTTACTAGATTGATCACGTGATTTACGAACGGTCCCTTTTACTGGGGGGGGGGAGGAAAGGGGGAAACAAAAACAAAACAAAACGTTTCAACCGACCGCGTCGCTCATCAACTCTCCCCACGGCTTGGGCAGGTGGCGCTGGCTGGCCGCCGGAAACACGCCCATCAGTTGCTCCAAGGGGTTGAACTGCGAGGTAAAGGGCGTAAGGGCACGGCGATGACGCGAAGGGGTTCTAAAGAACGTACCGGACTCGTGCCCCTCTCGAAAACGGTGGACACGCTGGCGATGTTGACGAAGTCGGACGCGAACGGGGCGTAGTGGTACGGGAAGAACCACTTCCAGGACGGGCAGCCCTGGTAGTAGTACTGCAGCACCCAGCACAGGCCCAGCGAGTACTCGCACGCCACCTTGTGGCGGAACGCGAAGTCGTTCTTGTCCACCTCGAACTTGCTCTCGTAGTACCGCTCCTTCCAGCCGGCTTCCCACAGCCTGCGTTTATTTTTCCCCGTAGAGAGTACATATCCGAACCCGAAAAGTCGACAACACCCGCGCGCGCTCACCTCACTTCGTCCACAACTTCCTCCTCGGAGTCGGAGTCGTCCAGGCCGGCTTCCGACGCCGTCCTCTTCTTGTTCTTCTCGTCCGGGGAGACCAGGGACGCCTTGAGGTCGGCGGCGGCGCGCCGGTTGTCGAAGCCGGGCTGGGTGCGGATCACGTAGGCCTCGTGCCTCGCGCCCCTCACCGCGCCGGGCGAGCTCCCTATCGGCTGCGGATAAAGAGGTCAGGTACCGAAAGACAGAAGTGTCGCGGCGAAGAGAGAGAGAGACACTGACCACGGGAGCGAACTGCCCCGTCAGCTGGAAGGCCGGCCCGCGACTCATCTTGGCCCTTCGCTTCTTCTCCTTGTCCCGCTTCTTAAAAAACACCTGAGGGAAAGAAAAAAAAGAGACGGTAACACGGTACGAAACGGACTAGGTGTATTTATATATAAAATAGGAAGAAACTCGCCTCCCTCTCCTGCCTGCGCTTAAAAACTTCGTCTTCCACTTCCCCGAGTCCTGCGACGACGAAACCGGGTAATAACGCGATACCGGCGCGAGACCGAAACACAAAAAAGACGCGTTACCGGCGAGTATGACCTGCACTTTGTCCATGGACACCATGCCGCTGTCCGTCAGGTAATCCTGAATCGGGAAGGTTAAATAGAGCCTTGAACGCGAACGAAGGGGCCCTCTCGAGTCAACGTACCCTGGTCTTGGTCACCAACTGCTTGTAGAGGCCGACCAGTTTGTCGATGGCTCCCTCGCGGATCTCCAACGAGGGAAGGTGCGGCAGGAAGTCGTTGCCCACGAAGAAGCACATGAAGACCCAGTCGTCGATGGCCCTCTGCGGAGAAAGCGGAAAACGACGTTTTGGCGTTCGTGGGGGGAGGAACGAACGGGACGGGGGAAAAAAAGAACCTCGAGATCGAAAGGGAACGGCAGCGACGTGATGTTCAGCTCCTTCTCCAGGTACTCGCGCAGCACGCTTATTCGGAGGAAGATGAACTCCTGCTCCGAGCTGAAGGTCTCCGGCAACTCGTCGTTCTCCCCGCGCTTGTCCCTCGCGCCGCCCGCGCACTCCTTCGCCTCGTGCCCTATCTGGCCGCAGATGTCGCAGGGCCGGGGCTGGTTGGGCTTGAACTCCTCCCTGATGATCGTGAAGTTGGGCTCGTGCGTGGCCAGGCCCAGCATGATGAGGTCGGCGTCGGCACCGCACAGGCAGTGGTGCGTGTTCGGGTCGTGGTCCGGGTTGCCTGCGGACGCCAACTTTTAAGTAACTCGTATTTCCTGCTCGGTTGAGCAACTTAGAAAGCATCAACGTGTACAAATCGGATCGAAGGGATCGATTGCCGAAAAGATGGGTCAATCGATTACGTCTTAAGACGTTTTAAACTTGTTTAGAAAAGCTAGCGTCACCTCTCTGCTTCCTGATGAAGTCCATGATCTTGTGCTCGCCTTCGCCGGGGACGTTTGCGTCCGACAGGATCACGGTCACGTTCTTCCAGCCCGGGTCGGTGTTGAGCCTCTCGTGGACGTAGTAGTGCAGGCACTTGGCCAAGCGGTCCATGAACGGTGTGCCCTACGGTGTCAACGAGGTACGGATTACGTCCCTGTAATTCCCGCGACACCCTGTGTACGCCACGTACCGGGGTTATGCAGTTGCTGTCGAAATGCTCGCCCTTGGGCTTCTCGGGCGGCAGCTCCACCCCTTGGCTCTGGAGTTTGCGGCGGATTTCGGAGATCTCGGTCGCTTTCTCGGCCACCTCCTTCGACGCCCTGAACCGTCTCGAGCGCTGCTGGTTCATCTTGGCGCGAGGGGCCTGCGTTTGGTTTGGTTTTAATTACTTTGCTTTACGCTACGCTACGTCACGTTACGTATACCACTCCGTCGATGGCCATGTACAGCAGCCTTCTGGGTCTGACGATGCTGAACAGCCGGTCGATGTACTCGAAGATCAGCACCATCATCTCGTCTTCGTTCTTCGGCGCCGGTCTGCGGTAAGAAAACAGATTTCAACGCTTTTTTCCGGATCTTATATACTGATCGTAATAATACTTGTCTTCGGGGTGACAACACGGATGGATGATGCCGTTCATGTCCAAGTACAGATTGTCAAACTCCACGTTGTTGGGGTTCGGTTGCGAGGAATCGACCGGGATCTTCACCCCGTCCAACTCTCGGGGCTGTATAACATCTTAATGTTGTAAGGGATATAGGAATTAACGGAAGAAAGATAATAATAAGACCTTTTCTTCGACGCAATGCGCCACGATCGACGGATATTTCCTGCTCAGCCAGCGGAAAAATGCCGGCACTCCCATCTTCTTCTTTCTGTTATTACTAGTATTATTACGATTCGCAAATTCCCACCTTCGTTGAAAGACGCCGGACCCGCGTGTGGCGTGTGCGCACCGTATACTTCACCACCTTCCGTAAGAGACGGCGCTTCGTCTCGCGGCCTTCCGTCCTACGGCGCTTCGCTCGACGTCGTTCCCTTTCGTACCGTTCTTACGCACGCTGCGAATGCGAACTATAGATGCAATTGACTTTTATTAGCGAAGACCAATACATTTCAATTTTACGATCACGTCGATAGGTTAGCTCTTTCAACCCCATGCAGACAGAGATAATAATACTCTATAGAGAGAGAGAGTGGAGTCAGCGGACGAGAAAGGGTTGAGGGGAAACATGGAGGACACCGTCGAGTATCGATACTATCGATTCGGACTGCGGGCCGTAGCAGATAGCAGATGCAACTAGCTTTTTCCGTCAGCCAATCGGAGACGAACGCAACCCAATGACGTCACAACGCGTTTCGGGTTGGTGAAGCGAAGGCGGCTTGATGACGTCACAACCGTGCAGAGTGTTGGTTGGAATACTTTATTTCGAGCGGACACTGGACTAATAAGATGGAGACGACGGAGAGAGGAGCGAGTAGAAAGTGGCGCGCGAACGACGGCTACACGGTGCGCAAACGGTCGAACGGCCGGCCGTCGTCGACACAGTCGTGCGACAACGACGTGTACGTGAACCGCAAGACGGACGTGGCGGCGCAACTGAACCGATGCCGCAAAGTGATGGCGCAAGAGCGCTTCTCCGAACTGACGATTCACGCACTGGGCGCCGCCATTAACGTCGCCCTCAAGATGGCGCTGCAGCTGCGCAGAGAGAGCGGCGGCAATTTGCAACTTTCCGTCAATACGGGTACCGTTCACCTGACCGACGACCTGGAGCCCGAAGACGAAGACGACGATCTTCCCGCCGATTTGTGCATGTCAAGAACCAACTCCGCCGTCCACGTTCGGTTGTTCCGCCCACCGGTGACGAACAGCCAATGACGTCTCTCTCTCTGTACCGATTCGAATAAACCATGTCGATTACAAAGCGAATTGAATTCATTTTTAGAAATGAAATTTGAATATTAAGTTAAATCAAATTAAATAATAAGTGATATGAAATTACAATGAACATACAAACCGAACAGAAATAAATTGAAGCGAAGTGAAATTTCGATACAGCATAAAATACGAGTTCGATACGGTGCTATACAGAATGAATTAAAAAACCATGGCCACGCCCATTAAACGCGGCCAACGAACCGGGGCGAAGCCACTTTTTCGAGCACCAATGGCGCGCGATTGAACGAACGCGCCTTCTGGCGGCGAACGATGGCGACTGACGGACACGGGCACGGCACGGACCAAGGCAAGAGGCGAGGCCGAGCCCAGCTTTTTGCTTTTACCCCCTGATGACCGTTGAATGAAAGCGGCCATTTTGTGGCTGGGCGGCGTCGATCGATCGATCGGGTTTATTATACAGCAGGATGACGGCGTAATCCAACGACGACAAAGATGACTGCCGAGGCTCGGCTGCGTCAACTGGAGTCGTCGTTCCTCGGGCTTCGCAGCGGCGACGGCGAAGATGACGACGGCCACGGCCAGGGGACGGCGACCGGCGACGGTGACGGCGACAGCCGCTCTTCGCCGAGCACGGCCCGCTTGGCCCAGAAACGCTTCAGCGTCGAGACTCTTCTCGACACTCTGCTTCTGCTCTACGAAGAATGCTGCAACTCAACTCTGCGCAGGGAGAAGACGGTGTCCGAGTTCGTCGAGTTTGGTACGTTGTATACTGTATATAATAGATTGTGGCCTTTAAATGACGTCATCTCGGTGTCGCTGACCCATCGATCGGTCGACACCCCCTCCTTCCCCACCGAGCCGAACGACCAAAAATGGCGTCTCCCTCGCCAATACGCCGTTGCTTTACGATTATTATTACTGTATATTATGGGGAGCCACGTATTCCCCCCCTTCCCCCCAAAAAAGAAAAACGAAACAAAAGACGTTTTCCTATTTCCGCAGAATGAAATTTGTCGTTTCGTTTATAGGAAGGAAGTGCGCCCTCTGGCGGCTGGTTTTTCTGTTGACGTTTACGAAGAGTACATCGATGAATAAAATGCTGAAATAAGTTTATTTGATTGTCCACTGGGGGTAGATTGTGAAAGTAATAAAAGGGTTAGTTAATATAACTGCCCTTATCGATTAAAAGAAAAAAAATGATTAAAAGGGCCGGCTGGACTCGAACTCGCACCTGCGAATTTTGTCATGTCCACGTACATGTCCGGTCTGCATAACCGCTCGACCGCCCAAGTGATCGTGCTAAATGAAGGGCCCTTTTGCAGTGAAACCCGTGGTGAACCGAGTGAAGGGCCTTCGCCTGAACCGCGACGACTTCGAGATCCTCAAGGTGATCGGAAGGGGCGCTTTCGGAGAGGTCTGCGTGGTCAAGATGCGGCACACCGAAAGGGCCTTCGCCATGAAGATCCTCAACAAGTGGGAGATGCTGAAGAGGGCCGAGGCGAGTATATACGGGTTACGGTCTTTACGCCTTGCGAGAAACAGTATTTCTATTTTCTTTTGCGGACAGACGGCTTGCTTCCGCGAGGAACGCGAGGTTCTCGTCCACGGGGACCGCAGGTGGATCACCAACCTTCACTACGCCTTCCAGGACGACAGCAACCTGGTACGTGTCCTTTTCTTTTTGTCTTTCGCTTGAGTCTTAAGACGATGATCGCAGTACCTCGTCATGGACTACTACTGCGGCGGCGACCTGCTCACGCTGCTCAGCAAGTTCGAGGACCGGCTGCCGGAGGACATGGCCAAGTTCTACATCGCCGAGATGGTGCTGGCGATCGCGTCCATCCACGCGCTGCGCTACGTGCACCGGGACATCAAGCCGGACAACGTGCTGCTGGACGCCAACGGCCACATCCGGCTCGCCGACTTCGGCTCCTGCCTCAAGCTCAACGACGACGGCACGGTTCGCGTCCTGTGTGCCCCCTTTTCCCCCCCCCCCCCCCCTGCGTTATACCGCTGTTTCTTTCCGCAGGTGCAGTCCAACGTGGCCGTCGGAACGCCCGACTACATATCTCCGGAGATCCTGAGGGCCATGGAAGACGGCAAAGGGCGGTACGGGGCCGAGTGCGACTGGTGGTCCCTCGGGGTGTGCATGTACGAGATGCTGTACGGCGAGACGCCCTTCTACGCGGAGTCCCTCGTCGAGACGTACGGCAAGATCATGAACCACAAGGTGAGAGCGGCGATAGATACAAAGAAAGAGAAAGAGATTACGACGCGGTCCTTCTCTCGACGACGGGATATACAGAACTGCTTCGACTTCCCGGACGACGTCGGCTACGAAGTGTCGGAAGAGGCCAAGGACCTCGTGCGCAAACTGGTGTGCGGGGCCGAGTGCCGCTTCGGGCAGAAAGGGCTGGAGGACTTCAAGAGCCACCCGTGGTTCGACGGTATCGACTGGGACAACATCAGGGACGGTACGTCGTACGCGCTTAACCCCCCCAGTCGTAACTAAATTAATTACGATTAAAGGTGTCGCCCCTTACGTCCCGGACGTCAGCAGTCCGACCGACACCTCCAACTTCGACGTGGACGAGACGGACGTCCGCATATCGGTACCACGAATTTCCCCCGTTTTTTTTCTCAAAAAGGCCAGCTTCGGTAATTCCTTTCCCGTGCGTCTTTTAGGATGCGGTTCCTCCCGCTTCCAACGCCATCTTCACCGGTCTCCACCTGCCCTTCGTGGGATTCACTTTCACCCAAGGGAGGTAATGTAGGGTAACAAAAGGGGGAAAAGAGAGAAAAGCCGTCCGTCTCGATAAGAAAATTTGTTCTTCGTCGCTCGTAGTAAAATCTCGGACCAGGGCGTGCTGGGATCGTCGGACTCCCCGCGGCCCAAGGCCTTCCGCGACATCATCGAGCGGCTGGAGCGCGACAACGGCGAGCTGGCGCGCAAGTTGGCCGAGCAGAGCGCGCCGAACGAGAGCGAGGCGCGGAAGCTGAGGGACGACGTCAACACGCTCACCAAGAAGAACAGCGGTGAGCGCTCGGTTCTATACCGACCGAACGAACGAACGAACGCGAGGTTCGTAACGCGTCTAAACCGATCAGAACTGACGGCGCAACTGACGAAGCTGGAGCGGCGCACGAACGAGGACTCGGAAGCGAGCGAAGGCGGCTTCAAAGACATGGAGAAGTCGCTGAAATGCCTTAGGCAGGAGAAGGAAGATTCGCGAAGGGTGCGTGTGAGCGCGTCTTGCGGTTCGTACGTCAAACTTTGCGGGAAAAAAATATATACGCACGCAGGAGCTGACGGAAGCCCAGGAGAAGCTGAAGCTGCAGTCGAAGGAGCTGAAGGACGCGCTCGGTCAGCGCAAGTTGGCCATGTCCGAGTACACGGAAGTCAGCGATAAGTACGTCTATCCGTAATAAAAGCGAGAGACCCTTTTGTAAAAACGCCGTCGGGGTTCCCGCAGGCTGTCGGAGCTCCGTTCGCAGAAGCAGAAGCTGTCGCGTCAAGTGAGGGACAAGGAGGAGGAGTTGGAGAACGCGATGCAGAAGATAGACAACATGAGGCAGGACCTGCGCAAGGCCGAGAAGTTGCGCAGGGAGGTACGTTGTCCGTCTCCTCTACTCTCTCTCTCTCTCTCTTCCACGTCACTTAACGTTACTCCTGAATGTCAGCTGGAGGTTCGCATCGAGGAGGTGCAGGCGGAGTGCGTGAAAGAGCGCAAGTTGAGGGAGCGCGCCGACGACCAGCTCAAGAAACTGGACGAGGAGCTGGAGAACGCCAAGAGGAGCACCGCGGTCCCGAGCGTCGGCGCGGTCGCCCATCAGGCGTCCCAGGAGATAGCGCGGTACGCGCTTATCGCGTCTCTTATTGTAGACGAACCCAGTGTCACCGCTGCCGTGTCTCTTTCTGCGCAGGCTGAGGGCCGACATGGACGCGTTGGAGTGCCAGCACCGCGAGGAGCTTTCCCAGCACCAGAGCCGCTTGCTGAGCGAGATCTGCCGCCTCAGGGATCAGCTGCAGGACTCGGACCGCAACCGCCAAGCTCTCGAAAAGGAGGTATTTCTCCCTAAAGAGGTCGGGAGTGTTCAGGGTCCTTCTCACGGCCTTTTTTCTTTACACCACCCCGGGGCAGGTGGCGGCGTGGAAGGAGAAGATGGAGCTGGTGCAGAGCGAGAGCGCGAGCGAGCAGCAGGAGAGCGTGCGCGAGCTCAAGAGGATCCACGACCTCGAGAAGACGCTGCTCTGCGACGAGAACAAGAAGCTGTCCGCGGACCTGGACAAGGTGGTCGACACCCTGACGCGGGTTCAGAGCAACAAGAGCGCCCTGGAGAAGGAGAGGGAATCCGTCGCGCAGTGGCAGGCTCAGATCTGCGAGATCCTCCAGTGGCGAGTAGCGCGTTCCTTCGTTCGTACGCCGCGTAAGTTCGCTTGACGGCCCTTTTGGTTTAGGGTGAGTGACGAGAAGGACGCGCGCGGCTACCTGCAGGCCCTGGCCACCAAGATGACCGAGGAACTGGAGTCCATCAAAGGGTCCGGCCTGGCTCCCACGCCCACGGCCACGGTGAGCTTTGCTTTCCTTTAACGAGTTACGGCTTTTAACCTAACGGACGCGGTGAAACCGGCGCAGGAGAAGAACTGGCGCAACCGGCGGTCGCAGAAGCTGGACAAGATGGAGCTGCTCAACCTGCAGTCGAACCTGCATTCCGAGATCCAGGCGAAGCAGGCGATCAGCGAGGAGCTGACCAAAGTCGGTTCCGAGTACATCGCGTGTCAGAAGTGAGTGTGCGATCCGATAACTAAAAGGCTAGTTCACGTGCGCGCTTCCCAACCCGCTTCGTAATCTCACTTTGATGACGCATAACGCGTGAACCTCCAGGTGCGGTGTAGCAAACTTGAAGGATTTGTTAATAACACCAAGCCGAAACGTGAATTACGCCACGGTGCCGCGCAAACTGGCTGAAACTCGCAATTTGACGCGTGCATGTGAACTACTACCCTTAACGCGTCGTCCGTTCGCAGGGAACTGCGCGACGCCAAGCAGAAGAACGACATCCTGGCGCGGGAGAACCTTCGCAAGGAGGCGCAGATCAGGGACCTTCAGCAGAGGCTGGACTCCGAAGAGGGATGTAAGTGTTCCGCGTCGCGCGTGGCGGGGGCGTTGGCGCGGCGACGGAATAGCCTTCCCTGGAGATCGCGCGGGGTTCGTACGCGGTGCTTCCGTAAGCGTTAAACGGACCCCTCGCGAGAGTACCCGGCCGAGTATCGTCTCATGGATCGCGTGAGCCCAAGGAAGGCTGCTTCCTCTTTGGGGGGAAATGTAAACGGAAGGGGAAAGGGCCCCCGGGACGAGTCTAGCGTAAAAAAGTCGATGGCACTTTTGCGGATGAGACGATGGTCGGCCGGGGCCGGTCGTTCGTTGTTCCGTTCGTTCGCTCGTTCACGTGTCATTTACTCTTTTCACTAGACACGGTGCCCGTGCTCATTGGGCTCACGAGCTGCCTGTGGGCCCTTTCGATCGCCGTCGCCAAAATCTATTTCTGATCGCCTTCTCCTCCTTCTTGCTTTGCGTCTCCGCGGTAAAGTACCTCTCTCTCTCTCTCTCTCACTTTCTCCGCCTTCTGCTACTCCTATTCAGTCTCTTTCGGTCTGTGTACGGATGCGCAATAAATCTTACTCTGGCTTTCGCTCTTCTTCCGGGACCGTTTTCTCGTTCTTCTATCGCACCGCTGCGACCGGGGAAAAACCCGTTAACGGCGTGTTTTGCAGTCTTAGACCGTCCTTCGTCGCAGATGTCTTTCCTAGAACAGTTCTTGAAGGAATCCTCGGTGCGAACCCGCAGCAACAGCACTTCCGAGGAAGGGGCCGACGAGGCGGACATCGAGGACAACAGGGCCCCTTCGATCGCGAGCAGCAAGTCGAACGCGTCCGACCGCAGCACGGTACGTTCCGTTCCCCCCTCCTCGGTTGGCGCGCGTCGTAATCGGTACTAACAACCGGTAACCATCTCAGGACCGCGTTCGCTGCGGGCCGTCGTCTCCGCTGCCGTCCCCGATGACCGTGGACGCGAGGTTGCCCGCGACTCGCCCCGTCACGCTAAAGGCGAGTTCGTCCTTCCTTTTTAACATCCCGTTTGAAAAATACAATTAAGGAATCGAGGGGGGTCCGGTCCACTGTAGGCCAAGGCCCACCAGTTCCTGGTGCGTACCTTCTGCGCGCCGCTCAAATGCAGCCACTGCACGTCGCTGATGGTCGGTCTGGTGCGGCAGGGCGTCGTCTGCGAAGGTAGTAACGCGAATCGATAGCGGCTGTTCTCCTCACACCCGTTAGCCCTAACCTTAATTGGGTTCGTTTTGCGACGACGCAAGTGTGCGGCTTCGTGTGCCACATCGGCTGCCGGGACAAGGTGCCCCCGGTCTGCCCCGTTCCCGCCGATCAGAGTGAGTTTGAAAGCGAAGTCCCGTCTCTCGCCTCGCGCGAACGTTCAAACTTCTCGTTTCCCCGAAACAGGCAAGAGGCCCCTCGGCATCGACCCTACTCGCGGCATCGGCACGGCCTACGAGGGCTACGTACGCGTTCCTCGCGTGGGAGGGGTGAAGAAGGGCTGGACCAAGCAGTTCGTGGTCGTGTGCGACTTCAAACTCTTCCTTTACGATCTGACCCCGGACAGGAATCCTCAACACACCGTCTGCGTCTCTCAAGTCTTGGACATGAGGTACGCACGGCACGTCTTATCGCCTATCGGTTAAAACGGCCCTTCCGCTTTTCTTTTCAGGGACGAGGAGTTCTCGGTGTCGTCGGTGCTCGAGTCGGACGTGATCCACGCCAACAAGAAGGACATCCCGTGCATCTTCAGGGTGACCACGTCCCTCATGAACCCTCCGGGAATCAAGAACCAGACGCTGATGCTGGCCGAGAGCGAGAACGAGAAGACCAAGTGGGTCGTGGCGCTGAGCGAGCTGCACCGCATCCTGCGCAAGAACAAACTGCCCAACCGCATGGTATTCGTCTCCGTTGTTCTCTTCGTTGTTGTCGTTGTAATCGACTTTTATTTTTGACGTCTCAGGTCTACCAGGCGAAAGAGGTTCTCGACAACACCGTGTCCATAGTGAGGACGGCGGTGTCGGCCGCGGTCGTAGGCGAGTACGGATATTTGCAGTTCCTCTTTTTATGTTTTGGGACGGGATGACGCGGCTTTCTTCTTTCAGACCAGGAGAGGATCGTGGTGGGCACCGAGGAAGGGCTGTTCTGCGTCGACCTGGACACGGACGGTAAGCCTTTTCGAATCGCCTGTCTGTTAACGTTTAAAAAAATGGACTCGCCCTGCAGAACTGGCCAGGATAGGGGACGGCAAGAAGATCCTGCAGATCGAGTTCGTGCAGGAGGAGCAACTGCTCGTCGTCGTCTCGGGCAAGCAGCGGCACGTGCGCCTCATCCCCGTAGGGGCCCTGGACGGCCAGGAGGTGGAATGGACGAAGGTGAACGAGAGCAAGGGCTGCTCCGTCTTCTGCACGGGGCCCCTGCGCAGGGGCGCTCAGCAGCCGGCAGCGTGCTGCCTGTGCGTGGCGACCAAGAGACACGTACGTGAGTTCCTTTGTCGGCGGCGCGCAAGGGCGTTTTTGCCACTCGCGGGGAATCTGCGGAAATACAAGCAACACGACCCTTGTCGGCTGAACGGCGCGACTTCTTGCTTTCTAACCTTACGGCAGGTCGTCGTCTACGAGATCGTGCGGACCAAGGCGCGCCTCCAACGCTTGGTCGAGATCTCGCTGTCGTCTCCGGCCCAATGCCTCGACGTGATGAGCGACAACAGGCTCTGCGTGGGCTACCAGTCCGGCTTCACCCTGTACAGCGTGACTGGCGAAAGTCAACCCCAAGGTCCGTCTTGTAGCGTTTCACTCTAAAAACGGCCCTTTAGACCTATACGGCTTCCTCGCACGCAGCCCTCGTCCACCCCGACAACGGTTCGCTCGGCTTCCTCACCGTCAGCCCGTTGGACGCGCTGGGGGCCTTCGAGGTGTCTGGCAACGAGTTCCTCCTCGTCTTCAGCAGTACGTTTTCTTTATTTTTTGTGTTTGTTTGTTCACGCGATCGATGTCCTTCCTCCGCCAGCTCTCGGCATCTACGTGGACGGCCAGGGACGGAAGCGCGGCGAGACGGAAGTGATGCTGCCCGCTCCGCCGGTCGCAGTCAGTAAGTGCTTCCGTCGGTCCCAATGCCCCCTGTTAAAAAAATAACGAGGGACTCGGACCTCAGGCTGCCAGCACGGTCACCTGTCCGTCTACTGCGACACGCACGTGGACGTGTTCGAGACTTCGTCCGGCGACTGGCTGCAGACCGTCAACCTGAAGAAGGCGCGGCCCCTTTCCAAAGACGGGTCGCTGTCCATCACGTTCGTCTACGACTTGCCTCACATCGTCTACATGAGGAACACTCTGCTGCGTGAGTTCCTTGCGCGGCTTGGCCCCTTCCCCGATGACGTTTCTTCCGGTTTCTTTTCGCCGTCTAGCGAGGGACGTGATCGCGCTGCCGGACGCGGGACACCTGTCCGCTACCAAGCGGGCGAGCAGGCCCATCACGATGCGCAACCGGCGCCGCTTCTCGATGCGCGACACGGCCGATAGGTCCGCAAGGGCGTGAGTTCTCCTCCTTTTTCATCCTCGCCAAATAAAAATAAAAGGCCCTTTGCGTCTAATTCGCGTCGTCGATTCCAGCGCCGATCGGCGTTCCAGGTTGATCTCCGCTCCCACCAACTTCAACCACATCACTCACATGGGCCCCGGGGACAGCATCCAGTTGCAGAGGCTCATGGACCTTCCGACCGTGAGTTGACCTTTAGGGCGTTTCCCCGCAAGCCCCCCGGTCTTCTCATTGGTTCCCTTTCGAACCGCTAGACACTCGCCACGGCGGACGATCGCGCCGCGCCAAGGGCCAAGATGATCGCCGCGCACAAGACGCCCCTTTCCTCCGCCGCCGACCAGTCCCAGCAGCAGAGGTCCCAGCAGAGACCCATCACTGGAGCGCAGACGCGGCACACCGCCTCCGCCGCCATCGCCCTAACCCCTTCGGGGTCCCTGGGTCGCAGGCCCCCTTCGAACGCCGCCACGCCGGAAGGGTCCATCTCCTCGCAGGACCGCTCGACCCCGGTCAGCCACGCGCACGAGGCGAGTGCCCTACCTAACGTCGCACGTGCCCTTTTCTCTTAACGGCCGCGCTTGGTTTTCAGGTGGACTCGGACGGTAACGACGACCGCGTACCTTGGTCGATCGAAACCAATCTCTGAACTGCCCTTTCGTACGCGCGTGTTTCCTAGGAGGCGAGAGGCCCTTTCGCGGCGGCCTCCAACGACGGTTCGTCGCCGAGCCCCAACGCGCGGGACAAGGACCGGGACGGCTACGATAGCTAGAACCGCCACCCTTTATTTTTTATTAGCGCTACCTCCACGCGGCCGGATCGAAAGGAAAGAAAGGACAGGAAAGGAAAGGGCCCTAGAAACCGTTACGTGTCTGTTTGCAACCGAAGCCCGTCGCCACGGCAACATGTGTACAGCCATTAAAAAAAGAGTTAGTTGACAAGCGCAATAAATGTATCTCGGTGACGCATTTCGCTCAAAGAGTGCTTTTGTTTGGGGCACTATTATATATAAAAGCAGAAATGTCAGATTGACGGAAACGAATCGCAAATGAGAGCAATAAATAAACGGACGTGACTTTTCCGAGCACAATACCAAGAAAAGAACAGTACAATTCCCACCCGATTACGTTTCTTCTGAGCGATGTAATTTAGAAAGTGGACGGAGGCTAGCCGAGGTGTGGTACACCATAGGAGTATTAAAAACCAACGCGTTCGTGACGTCATCGCGGTGCGTTCGATCGTCACCGACGCAAAATCGCGCTGTGACGTGATCGCGGTGCGCTCGTCCCCGATTGGCTGACGGGAAAAGAACCTCCGGGTGGAAGGGGGGATAGCTTTAAAGATGGCGGCGCCCGGTTCGAACGCCGTTCGGCCTTCGTCGTCGCTTCGTTCCAAACCGTTGCTGGCCGCTTCGTTATGGCTGACGGCGGCGGCCGCGGTGACGACGGCGCTCGCCCGCTGCCCTTTCTCGCCCCTCGCGAAGGCGATGACGTCATGTTTCCTTCTGGGCGTCACTTACGTCGCTAGTCTCTACGTTTGGCCCAACCCACTGCCAAGGTGGGTAAAATCAAAACCAACTATTTTATTACGACACTAATCACACCCCCCGGGTTGTTGCAGGGACCATCCGTCCACCATCAAAAGGCGCTTCGTGTCTGTGTCCTTCATGACGGTCCTTTCTCCCGTCTTCGTCTTCGTGTTTCGCCAAGACGTAGTGGAGCTGTCCATTCCGACGCAGGTGTTGAGGGGGGGGTGTGCGTATAACCAGGGCGCCGCCTACAGGGCCTTTTGCGAACTTCTCATGTTTGATTCCAAAGCAAATTACGCTCAATTGCAGCCGTTATGGCTTTTTCCTGCGAAAGAGCAATGGGCATTATTTTTATTACGACCCTTCCCGACGAAAATGGTTCAGCGCAAACACTGCATTGCACGCGATTCATGAATAATTGCGGTTTGCGAATCACAAGGCGTGATTATCGTGTTTGCGAACCAACCGGCACTCGGCCAGAATCTGTAATCGAAGGCCCTTTGGTTTGCCCCGTAGACCGGCGCGGCCGAACTCTTGGGGCTCCGCGTCCAAGGACTTCACGCGGCTCTTCTGCTGCCCCTGCTGCTGACCGCCGTCCTTTTCCTAGGCCCTTTGGCCCTGCGGCTGCCGGACTGCTCCTCGCGCTCGTACTTCGGTATTAAGTAAAAGGGCCACTTTCTTAGGGGGCGAGTCTCCTTTTACAAAACTCTCTCTCGCGCAGATCTCCGCCGCTGGGGCCGCAACGTCAGGGACCTCGTCTGGCTCAGGAATCACTTGGTGGTGAGTGCCCTTTACTACGAGACGGGAGATGTTGTTCATCACGGGTGTCCGTACGCTTCGCAGGCGCCCTTCTCCGAGGAGTTCACTTTCCGCGCTTGTATGCTGCCCCTTCTCTGCGGCTGTCTTCCTTACCCGGCCGTCATCCTGGCATGCCCTTTGTTCTTCGGGGTCGGTGAGTGGACATTGTAATACAGGTACTACTGTAAATAACGGTTGGGACCGAAACGCAGCTCACCTTCACCATCTGGCGGAGAGGCTGAAAGCGGGAACCGAAGCGCGGTTGGCCGTCGCCTCCACGCGTAAGTAAGTCTTCCCCAAAGGACCCTTGTCCGACGGCCCAATCCATAAGTCTTTTTTTCATTTTCTCAGTGTTTCAGTTCGCCTACACGACCGTCTTTGGGGCATACTCCGCCTTCCTCTTCTTGCGCACCGGTAAGTATAAAAGTAAGTAAATTCGAGTAAGAATATACCTTATAATTAAGGAATAAGGGCCTTAGGGCACTTGGCTTCGGCGTTCGTGGCGCACGCCTTCTGCAACCACATGGGCTTCCCGGAGTTGGGCGAGGTGATGCGGCACGAACCGCGCACCAGGAACCGCTTGATGGCCGCCTTTTTGGCCGGCCTCCTCGGCTGGTGGCTCCTCCTCCGTCCGCTCACAGACCCCGCCCTGTACGGTAACCGCGCCTACCATCATCTGTCGTCGTAATGTATACGTACGCAATAAATCGATGCCGGTCGTCATGGCAACACCATTGGCGCTCTCGGCTCGTGTCGGTAGACCGCGCCCACCGCCGCTGTCGACTATAAATGGCGACGCCGGCGCCTCCCTCGAGGCAGATCGGCTCCGAGCGCGTCCTCGTCACGGTTAAAAATACGGTGGCAACATGGCCGCCGACCCGATGGCCAAGAGGCTCGTCTCCGTCGACTACGAGGTCTTCGGAAGGGTTCAAGGTGCGTATGCGTGTTCTAACGACGTCATCGTTTACGTCGAGCCAATCGCGTTCGACCGGGCGGGGCGATAAATTTCCAAAAAAAAAAACGAAAAACGTTCGAATTCGAACGCCGTCCTTCTTCCCCCGTTATAAGGGGGAAGCGGAGGCGTAGCGATTAGCGTCATAGAAATTGGAACGTTTTTCGCGCGGGAAAATCATTCCAGTTTATCATGCATGACCCAGTTAAAAACAATTTTTATCCAGCAAAATAAATTGCGGCTCGCCACGCACGTATACAATACATCCCCCCCACCCTTTGTTTTCGGAATAATAAATTGTAATAAACGAGCTCATTTCGCTCTAAAATTAGCGCTTAAAATCATTTATGCAGGTATAATTTGTGTCTGGATCCGGCCCAAATCTCGCACAACTGCGCCAATTTCTCTCATTTCCCTTTACCGCTAATTGCGGTCTAGAAGATTGATTAATTGCCGCGAGCACCAATTGGGCATTTGCAGTCGCATGGCTATGAATTCTTAAAATTTCTCCCCAAATAATTAATTAATTCGGCGCCAGAATACGTAGAAAAGGTGAGTTTGGACGCGAGCCATCCGTCCAAAATCAATTGCAAAAATTAATTTATTTTTACGCGAGAGAGCAGATCGTTAGTTTGCACGCGAAACGGTCTCCGTGACGTTAACGAAGGCCCTTTCGTAGTAATGTAAAAAGTGGCGCGTGTTTTCCGGCAGGCGTCTTCTACAGAAAGGTAAACGACAACACGGTTTGAATGAGAGCAAAAACTGAAAGGGCCCTTTGTCTTAACGCGACGTTGACCCGACTGCGCAGCACACGGCCCAGAAGAGCAAGGAACTGGGGCTTCGCGGCTACGTGATGAACACGGACAAGAACACCGTGGCGGGGCACATGGAGGGCGAGACGGACAAGATCAACATCATGTAACCGAAGAAAGGCCCCTGTAATTTCGAAAAGGGCCTCCGTGACAGCCGCGGTTACCGTTTTCTTTTTCCAGGAAGCGTTGGCTGAGGGACGTGGGCAGTCCGCTGAGCCGCGTCGAAAGGGTCGAGTTCCGCAACGAAAGGACCGTGCAGAACTACGGCTACCCGGGCTTCAGCGTCAGGCACTGACCTTGCTCGCGGCCCTTTCCTTTTCCTCTTCTCCTCCTTCTTCATCATCCTCCTCGGCCCCTTCCCGCAGAAGCCTCCTCCTCTCGCGCGCCATGCTCGCCATCAGGTTCTGGCGCTGATGGTCCCTGCACAGTTTGAGTAGGGCGCACACGGCAAGGGCCACCCAGCACACCCAGGAGCCCCAAGCGCCGAACTAGTGAAAACGGTTCCAGTTTAATAAATATTAAATACGTAGAGAGAAAGAGAGAAACCTTAACCGACCTGCGCGGTGCCCATCTGAACGTAGAACTGGGAAAGGGCCTTCTGGTCGTCTTTGTACACTCCGCTGACGCTGGCCCCGGCGCACCTGTTTGACGAGCCGAGCCCTTCGGTCGTGTTTCAGCGGTAAGCTGTTTTTTTTTAGGGTTAGGGCCCCTCACACTCCACACTCACGATTGGTAGCCGCGCACGATCGTGTCGCACCAGCCCTTGAAGCCGAGGGTGACTAGGACCGCGGAGCCGAGGGAAGCGAACATGAGGGCCCATGAGGCCAATGTGTCCACGAACGACCCCAGGAACGAGCTATATAATTAGCATAGGGCCATGTACTGATACAATAAAAAAAAACAGAGTTGTGTACGCGTGTGTCGATCACTTTATACCTATCGCGTTGCTTGCGCAGCAGAGTGGCCAACCTTGTGACCTGGTAGATGGAGACGATGGCCATTAAGACGCCCACGAAGACGGTGGCGTCGCAAGACGCTTGGGTGGCCCAATGCACCACCAAATGGCCCGTCTCGTTCCTGGTGCCGTTCGAGAAGAGAAGGCAATGGCCCCTATTCGGACGAGAATTAATTAGAAAGGGCGCCGATCGAGTAATGACAGTTTTACTGACTGGAACGAGGCGAGGTGAACGACGATCGGCACGAAAAGGCAGAAGGAGAAGACGAAAGCGAGGACGTTGCCGGTCAGTTGACTCAGCAGCAGAACGTTGCGAAGCGCCATTTTCTCCCCGAACGGATCGACGAACGGCGATGTTCCTTCGCGTCCTGTCGGAGGGGGGAAATAATCCTATTAGTCAGCCTTGATAGTGGGGGCGGGGGAGGAGCGACCACGCCGCCATGTTTCTCCCCAACTCTCACCAATGGAGGGTATAATAAGTGAGCTCCCCGCCGATGATCGCGCCTTACTTTGGCGAATCGGCACCACCTTCTGGCTGGGGCGTGTTTAAGTTTAAACCGCTCGCATAGCGAATAGAAGGAAGAAGTGATGGAACTCCCCTTCCTAATACATGGCGTCCTATGGGAGCGGACAATCGCTCCGACCGTGGTGGCGCTGCCGCTATGGCGCTGCATTGAAAGCAATTGGGGTTCTGTGATTTCAGCCCCCTATCGATCGCAGCGCCGCGCAGTTAGAATGAAGCGTGGAAAGAACGAACCATTAGTGCGAGCGATTGACAAAAAAAGGGAGTTCCACCACTTCTTCCTTCTACATATACGCTATGCCGCTCGATATAATTTTTGACCAATGGCGTTTGAGATGATTATTGCTTACTCTTTCCTGGCCACTTCCGGTACTTTGATTTGTAATTTTCATCTACTGTGCAATCGGGCAAACCAAACCTGGAGCAACTAATCTACACTTGACAAACTCGTTTACGCCACGCCCCTGTCTCAAGCTGTTCCTGTTTGACAGATAAAATGGGGCGAGGATGAGGAGAAAAATGGCGCAGGGTGACGTCACGGGTTCCCATTCTTCATCAGTATAAACGGTACTTATACACAGGTATGTATGGGATCCCCGTTACGTCACGCAAAAATCCAGTTCACTTTTATACAGAGGGGCGGGGAAGGAGGGGGAGGAAAAGATGCGAAGATGGCGGTACAAAGTGCCTTGCTTGGCGGCGATGGCGATGGTTTTATTCCTCTGGTTCCGGTACTTGGACAACCCGTGGGCCAAGGCGGAGGGAGAATCATCGACCGAAGACGAAGGCGACGACGACGAAGATGACGACCGAGCGTTCAGAGAACTCACCAAACTCGTGTTGGCCACAGAAATGCTGTGCTTAGTGGCCGAGCAGATGGGCAAGGGACCGCATGCGCACACTCTCTGTAAGCAGACCCCCGACTTCAAAATGGGCGCGTCCAACATGACCCTCGTCTCGCTCGAGTGAGTCGCTACCGCTCCCACTCCCGGCTGGTACAGTAGTTACCAGACCGCAACCGCATGTCAACTGTCATTGGTGATGGTATTTCCTTGGGGGATCATCCATAAATGATGTCAAGATCATTTATAAATTTGGGACGTGACATTATTTGTGGACGAGTCCCTCAACAATAGCTAACGAGGGCCATGTCGAATAGGTCCCGGGACCTTAGTTTCGAGGAGGCCCTGGCGTCGCGGTCCCTGGACAACCGCGTCTACGTGTTGACCGCCAACAGCAGCCACCTTGGGGCCAACCTGGCGCCGAACCTGCACCCGGTGGCCCTTTCCGGCCTCGAAGCCAACGTGCCTTCGCTGAGCAAGAGCGTCTGGGTCCGCGAGGTCGAGGCCCTTATGTCGTCCAGCGCCCCGGTCAACGTGCTTAAGTTGAGTTCGACCGCTTCGTTCGCCGTGGGACCTTGGATGCTGCGGAGTCTTCTCGATGACCGCTACGTGTCCCGCGTCCAGCAGCTCCTCCTCGTGGTCGGTGAGTTCCTTTCCCCGGCCCTTTACAACCCTTCCTTTTTTGTTTTTTTGTTTTTCGTAACGAGCAGAAGCGACCGACCCGGTCGCCTGGCGGCAATGGGCCAGGGTCCTCGTCCGACTGCGCGACGAAGGGGGCTTCTTCGCGTTCCACGCGCAAAACTCCGAACCGTGTTCGGCGAACCGATGCCGGTACGTGACCTCGTGGCTCAAAGGGCGCCGGTCCCGGTCTCGGTCTGCCCCCGAGGTCCTTCGAGCTCCTTCTC
>WWPM01024760.1:0-33777 GCA_023279145.1 Glomeris maerens | reverse complement strand
CCTTGACACCGGTATTACCCCGCTGAGGCATCCGAGCTTACCGGTATTTTACAGCCTTGGCACCGGTATTTTCCCGCTGAGGCATCCAACCGTACCGGTATTTTCCCGCTGAGGCATCCAACCGTACCGGTATTTTCCAGCATTGGCACCGGTATTTTCCCGCTGATGCATCCGAGCTTACCGGTATTTTAGACGTGCATTGATACGGCCCCGGTACGGACATACTACCGTTTTGACAATACCGGTACTGCGCCGTGAAGCCTCGTACGCAAGCCAAAGGAAATTAAGTAGGTAGGTACACCTCATTAAAACCGGAATGTCAGTAAAAAATTCAATAACTCTGCTAATATTTATCAAAGTCCGCCCGGATTGGTACCGTTGGATTGATTCGTCGTATTTTTCTGCATCGAACGACATGTGACCGGGCGGACGTTGTTCGATATTAAAAGGATTACAGCTTATTATTAGATTGCAAGGGCCTGTGTGCGAGGCTAACGACTTCGATACTTTAGTATCGCTCGGCGCCACATGCAGAACAATTCGAAATATCAAATCGCCGTTCCGAAATGTATCGATACTGTCTTAACTGTATCAAACTTTCAGTCATGCAAGTGGGGGGAGGTCGAGAACCGGTATCATTATGAAATAGCAACAAGTTTCCTGTGTATAAAAGAATAAAAAAAAACAGGTCTTGAATGGAAGTTTCCGATTCGCGCCGCTACGCGGCGCTGCGGCGGCGAATGGAAAAGAACAGGTTCCGTTTCAGCTATTATTATTTTAAATTTGTTTTGCTTGTTCTGCGGAGCGGACGAGTGCTAGTTGTCAACGATCGTTTAAAAACTGCTTTCCTGGCACCACCGGATCGCTTAATTATTTCGGATGTAGCAGTTTTCAAGCAGCCTTTTTTGAATCCAGACGTTCGAAATTCAAGATGGCGGCGCGAAACGTTCGACGATTTCGAACGTTTTCAAACTGAAAAGGGTTAAACTTTGCGGCCAATTTCAACGGAGATGGTTTCGTTCCGGGACTCGTTCTGGGTAAGTTTGGGTGGTTTTCACAATCTTTTGTCGATATATTACAAGCGGATGGTTGGTTTTTTAGTGATTTTGGTGTGAAAACTGCGAATTTAGAGCGAAGTCGGTTGCGTTCGGAAAAACGAGTTTGATGACAATTACTATTGTTGGTTTGTATTTTTGCGTGTTGACACGCGTCGGTGATTCGTCCTCGCGCCAACTGCGATCGGTGTCGGCAAACAAATAGATTAAAATCATTTTTTACTACTGCTTTAAAAATCCCCCATTCCCAATATGAAACGAAGAAGCGCCCTCTGTCGGCCAAGTGGCAAAAAAGGGGTCCTCTTCGTTCCATTCCAAATGCTACAAATTCACGACAATACTAAAACAAGACGCAAAAACGTTTCAATCCACACGTTACACGTTGCAAATGATGCAATCGCATGACCGCAGCATACTAATTTAGCAATTACATAATAGATTATTCAAATTGCATCAATTAGTGACTGCGAAACACCAGGTACACCGTGTTGTGACGTCACGTTCGAACGCGGGCCAATCGGACGACGGTTCGCGATCGAACCAGCCATTTACGTAGCGGCGTGACGTCACCATCGCTTCCAAAACACGTTACCGCTTCTTTTTCCGCCGTTTCTCGTCGGGATTTCGAACGGAATGGAACGGACGATTGTCTAGTAGACTGGTACGAGTGTTGTAGTCGGGTTTTTGCGATTCTAAAATCGGAGGCCCCCACTGTGGCGGCTATTTCCGCGCGAAATTTGGCAAAGTTCCCCAAGGGATTTTGCCTAAAATAATAATCGGTTAGAAAGATGGAAGAAGCAGCGAAGGAATCGGATGTTGTGAACGGTTTGGCTTCGAGTTGCGGGCCCTTTGTGGGGCCCAATATGGCGGCTTTCACTAGATGTGTGATGAAAGCGTTGGACATCAACAGGGAACCGGTAATAAACTATAATTATTGTGTAACCTTGAGACAATCTGAAGATTTTATAATAAGAAATCGCCGCAAGGTTATCGGCCCAATTTAAATATTTGACCTTGTTATTTATAAATAATGCTCATTGAATTTATGTAGGGCATCTGTAAATAGACTGCAGCAGTGCAATTGCTCCTAAAAATTGGTTTAAACTCTGAATGAGTGTTTTAAACTACAGAGTTAATAAATAGATGGAAAGTAGATGCAAAAATGGAAATTGTAATCTTCATCGACAAGGTTTGACAGACAGAGAGATTGGAAACAGGAAATGTAGCCTTCATTGGGTGTTTTTTGTTTCTTGACTTATACACAGGTAAGATGTTCATGTGACCCTTTCACAACCAGGAGTTCATCCGTCTGAGAAAATAGTGCACTGAGTTTGGTTTTGTGAAGAGAAACTTTGCCAGGTCAATGGCTTTGGCGGTCAGAAGCCAGTCATGGCCCACCTAACAGGGCCACATCGTTTTGTTTCCAAATTTATTGTAATTAAAGTGTCAAATCACCCGTGAAATTACATTGTTTTAATAATTTTTTTCCCGTTTAAATTGTGTTCAGATTCAAGATTCAACTGATTGAAAACTGACATTAAATCACTGTTTTATTGAAGCCATTAGGGCCTTTTAGGACCCAAAAAGTCCCATTTGACATGGTCTCAGTACAAATATTATTTACAAATGTCTTTTAACAGCTAAGAGTTAATTACAACCGTTAGATAAAATTAAAACTTGATTTGTGTCTTATCAAAGGGGCTATTTTTAGGTCTTTCAATATATACCATTGATAATTAATCGTCTTTAATTACAATTCTGCGTTATTTTGACGAAAATTGCGTGGTTATTAACGTATAATGATCTTCGAAAATGTATTATTCATGAATTATTTAAAGAAATTGCATTTTCGATTTTTTATAGTCGGTTCCCGTCCAACGCCGCCGCGATCCAAGTTTTCGGAACGCCGTAACTTTTCGTGTTAAGGTCCTATCTGCTCCCGGTTGGTTTCAAACGGTTCAGTATCTTAAGAACCACTAAGGCAACACTTTAGATTTGATTGCAATTAAGTTATACGAGCCGGGAATCGCATTTGGTGTCCGTAACTAGGGCAACGTTGAGCGCGAACGAACTATATACACAAAAACTTTTGAACTGGTTTCATTCAGATTTCCATGGGAAGTTTGTTTGTTTTTGTTTTTTTACTAGGAACAATGCGTTTTATTTTTATATGGATATATTGTTTTGTTTTCTGTTTTTTCTTCTTCAAAGGGCCATTCCGGGTTCGAGGATCTGAGGAAACACGTGAAACAGGGCGGGGACCTTTGCAAGGAGATTGCGACAATCCTGCAGGAAAGGTGATGTGGAAAAACTGCCCCACCCGAGTGATTATATATCTAGGAAAGAAAAGAAGTAATAAGGAAAAGTTTTGTTTCATTTGGGTGAAATGGGTTACAATGTGCTACACAATAAAACTTTGTTGTTACTATAAACAACTACAAATTCAACTAATTGCTGAGTATACCACTAGAGTCAAAAATAAACCGGACTTTTGCAATTGCTGCCTCCCTATTATTCAGACAATTATGTCATTGTCAAGACATGTTCCCAGACATATGACTTAGTGTCCTGTGACGTATCTTTGAACATGTGCGAGTGCGCTGCATGCTGGGACATGCAAACGTAGCTTGTTTTCCGGAATCAACTAGAGTCAAAATTAACGGAACTTTGTCCGTAGCTTTAATAACACTAATGAAGCTGATTACATGGTTCCACCTTCAAAGCAATGTCCCAGCATGCAGCGCACACTCACACATGTTCAAAGATTACTTTGAAGGTGGAATCATGTAATCGGTTTCATTGTTAGTGTTGTTAAAGCTACGGACAAAGTTCCGTTTATTTTGACTCTAGTCGATTCCGGAAAACAAGCTACGTAGACTCTACGTTCGCATGTCCCAGCATGCGGCGCACTTCTTAGCACATGTTCAAAGATACGTCACAGGACACTAGGTCATATGTCTGGGAACATGTCTTGACAGTGACGTAATTGTCTGAATAATAGGATGGCAGCAATTGCAAAAGTCCGGTTTATTTTTGACTCTAGTAGTATATCTTGTAACAAATGTGTTCGAGCCCATCCCTCTCCAAAGGGGAAGGGCTGATCAACAAAGACCGAGACTGATTTTTCCCGTAGCTTTCTTCAGTGTTATATGCCTGTACCATGAATATTTGAAAAGAACGGGGTTTATTGTACAAAAGAGCTCATAGGTGACGACACTCTCTTGTTAGTCGGTTGGTAGCAGTGCAATATGCTGCGGACCCTACTTGCATTTCGCATGCCACAACTTCATCAGTCTGGATGGAGACTTCATCACGACAATGCACGGCATCATGTTGCAAATCACGTCGTGCAGTTTTTGGCTAAATTTAACATTACACGCGTACGCATCCGCCTTATAGCCCCGACCTTGCTCCCTGCGACTTCTTACTCCCATCATTAAAGTCAAAGCTCCGGGGCATTCGATTTGAGAATTCTGAGGCAGTCCTCGAGAAAAGTGAGGCGATTCTCAAGGACCTGACAAAGAATGGCCTGCATCATGTTTTCGAGGAATGGCAGAAATGCTGTAATAAGTCCATTCAAGTAGGGGGGAGGGGGAGTACTTTGAAAAAGAGCATGTAAACATTGAGATTGATCAATAAACATCTGTGAACAAAAAAATCAGTCTCGGTCTTTGTCGATCAGCCCTCGTGAAATAAATACTGTTCGATTCCACGGCTCGTTCCGTTCGTGACGAAGTGGCGCGAGAACGGAACGAGGCTAGGGGAAGAGGGCTCCGAGGGCTAAGTAGGTCTCAACCCAGAGCTTAAGACCCAGCTCTTGTTTAGGGCAAAGGCAAGGTTCCAGCAAACGCCAGAGGGGTAACGTTTACTTTAATGAAGTCTTTAAGCGATACGAACATCACATGGTGTAAAATCCAAGGGGAGTTACAAATCAATGTCAGTTCACTTTTAATACATATTCTCTTATTACGTTGTTATTGCTGCTACGTATTACATGGACAATACGTAGTAAATGCAATTCCACAATTGATCGACTTCAACGGCCAGACCGAAGAAGTTTGGAAAAAGTTGCCATCTTCAAGGCCGCCTAATAAATTATACCAGTCTGTGTTTACTAGTTTAAAATGGACAGTTGTAAGGGGAAAAAATTGCGAGAAGAGAAGAGAGCCGTGAGGAAACCAGTTTCGCAGAAAATACCTTTTTAAAGATATTGAGATGAACGTTGTTTTAAAATTACTTTCTATAAACAGTAGTTTTTTTACTATTATTATTAAATTATTAACGACTGAAACGTAGTATTAAACACGGTAGGGCAACGTTTCGCTTCGCAGGTCGGAGCTGGAGGCCGCGTACGCGAAAGGGCTCATCAAGTTGGCGGCGAAAGCAGCGAGGGCCTCGCGGGATTCCGTCGGGTAACTTGTCGATCGCAAAGCCGGTGGTTTATTCACGGTAAGTTGATTGGATAAAAATGCCCTTTCAGCACGGTCGCCAACGGCATCCAGTCGATGGCTGCCGAACTGGAAGCGGACGGCGAGACTCACAAGTCGGTAACTTTCGGTGTATTTCTCCGCGAACCAAAACCCTCATTTTCCTCGCGTCAGGGTTTTAGCCGTCACGCTCGCCGACGAAGTCGTCAAACCCTTGAAGGTCCTTACGGAGTCTCAGCACAAATGCCGGAAATCCGTACGTTCCCTTGACGTTTTTTCTTCACCGACACGGTCGCGGTAGCGTTTCGGGCCTTTTCCCAGGTGGAGGCCGCGGTGGACAAGTGCTCCAAGGCGGTCGGGGACCTAAGGGCCAACGAGAACAAGGCGAAGAAGACGTGCAGCGTGTGCGCCAAGGACAACGAGAGGGCCCAGGAGCTGGTGCTGGACGCGAGGATCGGCAGGACGAAGATCCTTTCCGACAAAGACGTATCGAAGGTTTGTGGGGGGAGGTCGTAGGAAATAGGGCCAAAAACAGGTGGACGCAAACGGTTTTTGGCCCCGTTCCCGCGAACCACCCTGGAGACAGACGCGGGTCGGTCGGTCGGTCGGTTGATCGCGGGTCACTCGCGCAGTTGGAAGCGAAGAGGCGGAAAGCGGAAGGGGCCGCGAAGAAGTCCGACCTGGAGTACTACGCGGTCTGCGTGGCGGCGGAAAGGGCCAGGCTGGAGTGGGAGACCGCGGTCCTTAAGGGTTGCGACAGTTTCCAGGCGCTGGAGGAGGACCGGGTCGCGGTCCTTAAGGACACGATGCGCAAGTACGGCGAACGGCTGGCGCAAGTGCCGCCCAAAAGGGCCCGGGGGTGCGACCGGTTGTCGGAGACGGCCGCGAGGGTCGACGTGGCCCTGGACGTGCGGACGGTGATCTCGCAGAAGGGCGCTTCGGGCTGCGCGTCGGAACAGATCCTTCCCGATTTCTACGTAGGGCTTTTCTCGCCGACGTAAACTGTAATCTTGAGACGTAAGTTGTTGGCGGTTTCAGGCCGAGGACATGGGCAACATGATGAACAAGGAACGGCGCAGGGAAGCGCTGGACAGGTTCGTCGTCCTCCTCAAACACGACATCGAAAGGGAACGCAGGGGCAAGCAGGGCGTCGAGAACCTGGCCAGGGTCTTCCAGGAGACCCCCACGTTCGGGGACCAAGATGCCCAGGACGACGTCCACGAAAAGCTGCAACACGTGCGTGGGTTTTCTTTCTTCCTCTTCTTGGTCGTGACACGCGCGACTCGCTCGAACGTTCAACTGCTGTGGCGGCCTCGTGAAATAAATGGGAAACCAAAAGCGTGTTGCATTTAAATTCAGCACGTTAACCGTTCGAATTCAAGACGAAATCCATTTGAATACAATTAATAACGACTTGGCGAGTTTGGGCCACAGTAGGTAGGCAGCGCGGTCCTCGAGTATTGGGCCTTTTCACTTAATTTGTTGGACTCGTGCAGATGCGCGCCATGTTGGCGTACCTGGAAGCCTCGAAGCACAAACTGCAGTGCTGCCTGGCGGACCTGGACGGTGCCGTGAAACCCTCGCATCCCCTTAGCAGACACATCGAGTACCACAAAGACAAACAGGTACGGCTTCTTAAGGCTCCTTCACACATGTCCGTTCCGACCGTCGGAGCTGGGGTCCGACCGACAAGTTGGGCTGGATGAGCATTCACACATCAACGGAAATTTTACCGGTTGCAAGGTAGCGCCATCTGCTGGTAGCAGGAATAACAATTGTCCTCGTTCATTATTTCCCTTCAATAACAATGAATGTTCATCAAATGCGCTTGAATTTCCTTTTGCCTAATTTTGAAATACGAATGCCGACTAAACACGTAGAAACATTGGCCCGATGTAGTTTCCGTTGCCGGTTACCGTAGGGCCAGCTGCACAGCGTGCTCAAAGTCCCCGCGTGGGTGCGCTCGGAGCCGGACTCCGCCGACCACGCCTGGGACAAGCTGGACGGCTCGCTGCTGGACCGCGGCTCGGCGGACGGCACGTCGCATTCGCCGGACAACTACGCCGAGGACGAGTTCAGCGCGGACAGCGAGGAGAGCGGGTCTTCGCGGCCGCCGCTCAGGTGCAGGGCCATCTACGACTACAGCGCCACCATGCTGGACGAACTCACCATCAGACCCGGTAAAGGCGTATTTTTATACGAACGTGTAGAAATCCAAAGGAGGGTTACAAATCAATGTCAGTTCACTCTTCGGACCGAACCACGTTCGCGTCGCAAAGTACGAGTTGTTCCTTTCGCAGGGGACGTCATCACCGTGTACGATAAGCAGGATTGCGGCTGGTGGCACGGGGAACTGAACGGCGCGACGGGAATCTTCCCCGCGACTTACGTCGAAGAGATGCGGTGAGGAAGTCGTGCACGGTCATATATAAGCAAGAAAAACCACACGGTTTTATGTACAGCACGGTTTCCAAAGTATTTTACGGTAAAGTTGACAAACAAAAATCAGAATCTATTTCCGCGAAGCGACGAACTTCTTGCGCACGTCCGCCAAGAACTGCCGCAAGTCGTTCGTCTTGTTCAGGTCGTGAACCATTTCTTTAAAGCCGGGAATCGGAACCGAGACATTTGCTGGAAGAAGAAGAAGGAATTGCAAATTGTTTTTAATGAGTTAATTAATGGAATATTACCGGTGTACGAGTTCCCGATCAACTTCATTTTCACCGAGTATTTCTTGTCGGGGACGTCCGGGTGGATTTCCGTAAAAGTGAAGACCACGGATTTATCTGGAAAGTAAAATATTGTTTCGTTTGCAAGAAATTGGGACGTCTCCACGGTTTTCAAGGCACCTTTCGTAGCGTGGATTTCAAGCGCGGACAGGTTTTTCAGAAACGCGTGCTGTTCCTTCGCCTTTTCCAGTTTCTTAACGGCATCTTCCCTGGATTTCTTACCTATTAATTTAAAGAATTCACGAACAATTAATTCCTAAAACAATGGCAGCGCTTAAAAGGCTGGAAAACTTCACTTTTAGAGTCAAACTCCTCGATGTCAGCCTTCACGTTGTCCAGTGTTTGCAGGAGAACAGTCTGTAATTTTTGCAAGTTAACGACATTACCGTTGCTTTCTTGAATCAAATTCTTCTGATCTTCTACGGCTAAAAATTGAAAACACCGTTAGAAGTTGTCTTTGTAGCTTGAAACAAAAGAATACCTTGTATTTTCTTCTCCAGTTCACTCATGTTGCCTTTCAGCTCGGACAGCAGTTTAGATTTCCTCTCTGAACACGAAAAAAGGGATTTTTTGGAGACGATTGCGCAACTTTATCGCAATGCGACGCTTCACGCGCAACGTTCGATGACGTCACCCACCGTTCTTCGATCGGGAGAATCGCAAGAAAGTTGCGCGAGAGATTAGACCGCGCAATTAGGTTGCGAAAGATCGGGTTTTGAGGGGAATTAATTGTACCGGTTTTTGCGTTTGATTTACCTTCCTGAGCGCGGATGGCCACTTCTGCGTCTTCGGAGGTCTGGAGGGCTGCTGCACAAGCAATACTTTGTCGAGTAGAGCCAACAAATTCGGCGATGTTAGCCTTTATTTGTTCGCAACTTGGGAAAGAAGTCGCCATAGCGCTAAATTGCAATCAATACCGGTATTTGCCGGTTATGTTTTCGCTTTTCAATGTAAACCTTTGCTAATTTACAGCTGAGATGTGTCCTAAATCGCAGTCGAAATTCAATCGGCTCGCGTTCAAAAACCTGGAAAGCTTCGCAGTGTGACGTCCACCCTACAACTCGATACGGCGATGTTATGTTTCGGCGTCGTTTCGCACCACACTGCCGAATTCCCGGTATCGATACGCGAAATTGTAATTGATATTAAGTACCGGTTTCCCTTATGTGTCGACGTAATAGTAGGTGGGATTGCCGGTAGATGGCGCTTTGAACGGTTGAATTCCATGTGGAAAAGAAATATACTACGTAAGCATTCGAGCACCGTACGAATATTCCACCAAACCACTTGTGACGTCATCATGCTGCCTTCGTCGCCGACTTAAAAAAACCGCGTGACGTCATCAGGCTGCGTTCGTATCTGATTAGCTGACTGAAAAGCCAGTTCCATTGCTCTGACTACAGAGTCCGTGCTCAGACCGATCGCAGCTGTGAGAGAGGTCGGATCTCTGGCTATTTCACCGGGCTCGGGCAGCAAATAAGCCATCCAGTGCCGTTCATTCGCATGGTCTGCAAGAAACAGTCGGACGGCATCCTATTCATGCAAATTTCCTGCTCACATTCCCCCGATGCGCGCCGATTAACATGCGCATTTCTATTTTCATCGGCGACGCCTTGTAAGAAGGACCCGGCCATGGACACCGATGTTTTGCATCGGCGTTTGGTCAACATCACGGACTCAGGTGAGTTATTAATCTCAGCCCCCTTTTGTGCGTCATACTGATCGCTTTTCGTAGCCAAGGAAACGCCAGTTGCGCGTTTTATAAAGCCGCGATGAAAACGAGCGATAAAACTCGATGTTTCCCGGGTTACGACCGCCGCAACCGCAACCGCTACCGCTACCGGTTTCGGCGCGGAAGAAAACGGTCGATTCGATACAGTTCCGCATCTTTCCCGTACCGAACATACATCTAACCGAACAACCCTGCCCTTTGATTACCCTACTATATAATAATCGTTCATCTTGCTCTATACGACTACGAGGTAATAGTTTGAAACCGCACTTTGTGATTTTTAACTAATATTACAATTTTTTGACCAAATACCGAGCTGTATCGAAGCCGGACTGGTGTATCGAACCCGAATTCCAACTGTACTTTCTCTGTTATCGTGCAGATAAATGCAAAGTTATATGTCCAATTGCATCAGGAATTACCTGAACTACAATTGCAAAATATGAAATGAGGGTGATTACAACGAAAATGGCGAAATATCGGAGTTTTTCTGCAACGATACAGGAGTATCGAAGTTTAATTCGTACGTATGGTAAGTTACGGTTAAGTTGGGGCTCAAATGACATCAATTGATATCATCCAATGTCTAATTGCACCAGAATAAAGCTAAATTACGGCTTTGTAATTTAAATTTGGATGTTTACAAAGCAATACGGAAGATATAGGGGGTTTTCTGTATCGATACAGCTTCGATACGAGATATACAATATGGTTCAGAGCTGTTACAGGTACGAGGATGTATATTTCTGGGCATTTTATGTGATAACAAGTTGTGTTTAGTTACAAATATACAGGATATATCGAATGTATCAAAAAATGAGTCATTGCCTTCTCTCTAACAAGTTTTATCGCCACAAAAGTAAAGATTAAAAGTGAACTTGTCATCTGGCGAAACAAATTGCTGTGCATTAACCTTATACATAAAGTTGGTTCGACACGCAACTCTAATTTCCAGCCTTGTTGCGATGATTTCAAGTTCTCATCGCAAGTGATGCCGTTTTCATATTTTTTTCTTGGTTATTGTTGCAGTTGTTACACCTTAATTTCGTTTTTATCCCAAGGACGTCATGCAATAACCATTTTTCAAAAAAATACAGTGCGTATATACCTAAAAAGTACAATTTCACAGCAAGGTTGCGTCGAAAGCCCACGCGGAAGGCGCATAAATCCAAAATAACCTTTAAATCCCTGAGCTTAGGACGCACTTAAGTGTTCCAAATTATCAAGGAAGTTGTTATAATATATACTACTTAAAAAGATTTATCTTGTTTGGCAGGATTAAAAAAATTGAGTTGTGCAAAACGAAAAGTAGGCTTAATAGACGTTTGAATCTTGATCCTGCGCGTAAAGATTTACATACTTGGATACCTGAAATTAATTAGGGATATGCAATGATGAATTGTTGGTGCAATTACGTTCGGGTTTTGTCCGTATTTGGAACGGTTTGTTCTAAATAAATTCCAAAGCGTAGAAAGGAACGCGCGTAATGCACGAAGAGTATAGGTTTGAAACTAGATCCCGTGCAAGGAAAGTTACGCTCGTAAGTGCCTGAAATTAATAAGGGACATGAAATAACGAATTCTTAATGCAATAACGTTCGGGGTTTGTCCAAATTTGGAACGGTTAGTTCGGAATAAATTCAAAATATTGGATTTTTTTTAAGGTTTCCGACTTCCCGTGGCGTTTTGCGCATTTTCCCGATAGTTTCAAGGGTGGATAATTTGCAGTTATGTTACATAAACTTGTATCCAGAGAACTTAGTGCTCTTTCATGCGATTCAAACTGCATTTATATTTCCGAAAAGGCTTTTCTCTCTCTCACCCAATTAAGGCTGGAAAAATAAACGGCAGGTTTGTTTGTTTTTTTTTCTGCCGCACGTTCTAGATTTGAAAGTATAAATTATACACTTTGTTAAGTTATTGGAGGAGGGAAAATGGTGACAGCTGGTATTTGTTCGGGAGGTGTTGACCAGGTGGTATTAATAAATAAAAAAAAGGTGCAAGAATTTTTTGGAGCAGCTGTTGAGGTATAGTGCATTTAGGCCTATATACTGATTAAAATTCAGGTTATTGGTTGTGTGAGAGAGAGGGGAATATGGCAACAAAAGAAGTGCGCACGTAAAAAGTGAACAAAAGTCGGTTGTAAAAGCGGAGGAAAATGGCCGCCATGTTATGCGTTTTTTAAAGGACCTCTCCTATTCACACACACATAGGCCTAAATTGGAAAGGAAACTTGTTCATGGAAATATCCTGCTGACTGAATGAATCGTTTCCCGTTTTTCAAATAATGTACTATATAGCACATCCTGGTGCAGCACATAAAAAAAGGGAGATCGATTTGGACCAGTTTCAGATGCTGGCTACCAGGTGGCGTTAATATACATATTGTATCCTGAATACTTTATTGTAAGAACGCGATCTTAAATCTGATTGAATATGGAAGAACATAACTGGAGTTATGTAAGAATACTTTAATCTCCAAGAATATGGTAAGAACTTGTAGAATACAGATGGAATTTGGAAGAATTTGCAACATTATTTATTGCGAAAGTTTTATGAGAACGCGGACTAACGTTGAAGAATTCAAACTTGAATTTCCAAGGCGAAGCGTTCGGCATTTATCCGAGATGAACACCGGGCAGCGATGAGACGTTCCTTGAAGTAGAAAGAAAGAAAGAGAGAAAGATGTCGGACTACATGCTGGAGAAGGAAAGGGCCACCACGACATCCACAAGGGCCCCCGGAGTCTCCTCGGACCCCCCGCGGCGGGACTACGGCTGCCGCGTGCCGTACGGAGCCGAGGACCTCGACGTGGCCACTTCGATCATCTGCAGCATGCTGTTCGTCTTCGGTGTCGTCTACTGCTTATTCGGTAATACCATTCTTACGCTGAGACGAACTACATACTACAAGTGCCCTGTATAACACGTTCCCATTTGCATTATTATTGGGAGAGAGGGGGGCAAAAAACTGCATTTTTAAGCTGGTTTTGAGCGGAGAGAACACTAGTGACTCCCAGGATGCACGGCGACTCCACTGAGCGCCACCTGGCGCGAAAAGTACCAAGCTTTGGCTATGACACTTGTTTTTCTTCACCGACGTGCACGAAACTTGGCGCGCGGATGTTTCTCGTCGTTGTCATCGCGTATTTTATGTTGGTTTTTGGGGGGGATTTTTATTTCAGGATACAGGTGCTTTAAGGCCGTCATGTTCCTGACCGGGTTCATGTTCGGCTCGGTGGTCGTGTACCTGATCTGCCAGGAGGAGAGTCTACTGCCGACTCTGGGTAACGCGGGGGTGGCCATCGGGGCCGGCGTGCTCTTCGGCCTGGTCACCATGCTCGTGCAGTACGTGGGGCTCTTCATGACCGGCTTCCACTCGGGCCTTTTGGCCGGGGTCGTGGCCGTACTGGTCATGGACACCTTCAGGAGGCCGTCGACCGTGTGGGTCACCGTCGGGATCCTCATAGGTAGGGTGACCGCGAAAGTTGACTATAATTCCCGAATGCAAACGAAGCTCGCTGTCGTTTCAGGTTGCGGTCTGCTGCTGGCCGTGCTCAACCTCTACTGGCAGAAGGGCCTCACGGTCCTCGGCACGTCGCTGTACGGCGGCGCGGTGATGGCCGCCAGCCTGGACTACTTCGTCGAGAGATTCCTCACCGTGCACTGGGTCTGGGACCGAGTGAAGGTCGTGCCGTTCGTCACGGCCCCGACGTGCTGGCTCAGCTGGGCGCTGCTCGCCGCGTGGCCGCTCGCGGTCACCGTCGGCATAGCGGTCCAGGTCTCGGTGACGGGACGCGGCACGTACCACCAAGAGAGTAAGCGGCGGTCGGCTTTTATGCCGGCAGTACACTCCCCCGAGCGTCTGGCTTCTATCTCGCGCGACGGACGCTCTCGCATTCGGTTGCGGGCGGAGTCACGCCCCGCGGCTCCTTTGACTCGTGCCGGAAAACCGACTCCAGACGGAGGCGCTCTCGGCGAACGTGTGCTGCCAGCATTAGGTTTAGCCCTCGACTTATATTCCTTGCGTTGCAGCGTTCCCCACGAGCAGGTCCAGAAAGGGTAAGGGCAGCAGGCTGCGCAACAGGCCCACGTACGAGAGCCAGCGGCAGCGCAGGTTCCGGTACCTGTACCAGGTTCGGACCGCGCACGGTGACGTTATCAGTCAGGCAAGTTCTAAATCTTCTAATCGCGCGCGTTTAACTTAGAGGCCGTTACGTAATTGACAACTATCTTACAGCCGGGTGTTCAAAAAAACTAGATTAGAAGAGTTCAGCAGTGCATTTTGGGATTGAAAAGAAATTGTATATCTTTTCCAGAGTTACATTCAGTCGTTGCAGCACAAAGTGTCGCCGGCGCACGGCTGTTCGGACGCAGCGGTCGCCGCCGCCGCACCCGGCTGCTCCTTGAACTCGGTCGACAGCGCCGAGACCACGATGACCCGTGTGCCTTGGGACAAGGTCTGACGAAGGGGCACACACACCCGTACACAGATTGGTAATGGGTCCAAACAAAGAAACCGAGAGGGGCCAGGTAGTTCCGCTTGCGCGGATAAGTGTGATAAAACGAGGAGCGAGAGATGACGGACTCGTTTTGTTAAAACCGATTTTTGTTCGTTTTTTTTTTCTACATACGTACGCTATATGAATGTTACTCGTGACACACGGTAAGCGATTTTTGCTCTACCCTTTTCCGCGCGCTCGTACGGTAGGACCTCCGTTAGCTAACGAGTCAATAAGACCGGAAAGGGGGTTCTACCGTACGGGTGCATCCGAGATGTAACGTAACGTGATCGTGTACGTGTTCACGTTACTTACGCGCTCGATCGTGTTGTATATTAACGTATACTTTCTTCTCTTTCCGCCAATCAAATGTATTTATTTATTATATCATTCTCATTTATTTTTACACGCGAGCTGGAGATTGATTCCCAAACGTTCCAAGGGAGGGGGGTTTGGTTCACACGTTGCGGATTCCCAGCGCTTGTTCCAACTCCACGCGTTTCTGCTGAACCTATTTTCAAAACCAAACGAACTCGAAATCTAACTGCGTGCGTTCCTAAACGGTGGTACCTCGGTTGACAATTTCCGGGTTTACGAAAGGAAATACGTAGCGAAGTAGTAATTTTTATGTTTGTAAACCGAGGTACTCCTTTTCTTTACTAGAGAGATAAAGGTTCACGGAACGTGTACGCGTGTGACGTCATTTTTGACGTCATAGCAAGCCGGTTAATCTCACTGCCGTTGCTTGCGTACTTACCTTGCTGTAGAAGTACCGGCAGACCGCTTCCTGCGCCCACGGTTGGAAGTAGAACTCCGCGTGGCGCTCCTCCTCCGGGTTGCCGACCACATCGGCCATCGTCTGCGGAACGGACAACAAAAGTAATTAGTGTCCCCTTACGCGAGGACTTCCTTTACCTTCAAGTCTCGGTTCTGCGAGATGAGCCACTTGTTGATGAACTGCTGCGGGTCCTTCGCGAAGCTCAGGAAGAACTCCCGGTTGGTCTTCAGCTGGTTGATCGTCTCCACCGTCTCGTGTATCTTTTAACGCGCCCCCGGTTAAAACTAAAGACCAAGTACGATCGTTTCATTTCGCAGGAACAGTAACACTACCTTATTGTCCAATTCCTGGATCTCTTGCTGGCTCGCGGTCGACAGCAGGAAGTTGTTCATCTGCGTCTTCAGCGTGTCGTCCACTTCGACGTCGATGTCGTAGCACGCCGTCTTCTTCTGGTCCGGCCCCTCGACGCTGTGGCGAAACGTAAGATAAAAAAAAAAAACCCCATCGGCAATTTAAGAGAAGACGAGGAACCTTATGACGTGGTTTATGACGATCGGGTCCGGGGGATGGAGAAGCTGGTTCAAGCGTTGCGGGATCTCGGCGAACTTCATGCGGGAACACTGGAAGATCTGCTCGAGGTACTTGTCGCAGTTGACGAACTCCCGCTCGTGCGAATCCTGCAGCTTGTTCGTCTTGATGTACTGCCAGAGGGCGCTGATTATCACCGGCCTCGTCTGCGTGTGGACGCCGAGGAGCCGCGCCATCCGAGGATCCAGTTTGTACTGGAGAGGCTGGCAAGCGACACACGAGCGAGATCACGGAAAGGCAAAGCTACCGTCGATTTTTCGCCCAATCACCCCCTCCCCAGATTCCGCCCGATGGCCGCGCCAGCGCCAAGCGGCGTGGCTCGACGATTACTCGACTGGTTGAATATTCGACCGGCGGCTCGCACCGCCCCAATCTGCCCGGCGTAAGACGGCTGAGGGAAGTTTATTTGTTTTACTTGGTAGTCGAGGAGAAGGAGGATCGTGCATCGCACGTTCTTGTCGCCGGGACGCTTGACTTGGAAGCCGTCCGTCTCCTGAGTCGTCGGGGTCCTGTGCCACTGAGAAAACCCGAAGATAAAAAAGGCCCTTTACTCGTAGGCCGTAAAAGATATATTAGAGAGATAAAGGTTCACGGAACGTGTACGCGCGTAACGTCATTTTTGACGTCGTAGCAAGAAGCCGCGCCAATCGGTCGCGTACGTTGTGTGAACCGTGCTAAAGTTCCATGGTGCACACAGAACATGATCAACTTACGACGCTTTCACCTTGAAGCCACGCCCCGACCAACGTAAAAGTGCATGCAAATCGGAGATACGCCAAAACGTAAATAAAATGTTTTAACGGACTTCTCTAGTTTTAAATAAATAGTGATAATTATTATATTGATTTCGAACCCAATAACATGCATTTTATTATATAATTAGCTTTGTTTAAGCGATTAAAATCAACCACGTAGGTGTCAACGTGTAATCGCGTGCATACACGTTGAAACCGCTGCGTTTTTACGTGAAGAGGCGAACGAGTGACGTCACACTGACTTCACTCTCTCCTTACGCATTCACGTTCCGTGAACCTTTATCTCTCTATTGCCTTACCTCCACCAAGTGGTTGTCGGGACCGTACAGATCTTTCTCCAGCTCGATGACGAGGCTTTTGAAGAAGGACGAGAACTTGCGCTTCACCTTGTTCGGGTCGTTCTTCGCGATCGTCGGTTGCTGCGTTCGAAAAGTCATTTGAAAGCTGCAAACGAACGGCGTGTTCTTTTACCGACACACGTACGTCGTCGAGAAGACGGCCTTCGACGCGAAGCTCCCAAGACGCCACGGTCCCGTCTTCGCCTTCCTGCAACGCGAAGACGTAAGCACGTAAAAAGTCGAAAGCAAGACGACTGCGCGCCTACCTCGTTTTCCTGCCGCGCGGCGTAGAACGTGTTCGAGATGAAGATGCGGAGTTTGCGCTTTTGCTGAGAGCGTTGGAAAGAAAAGTCAAGGAACGGATCTGCGTTTGTCGACGAGGTGACGCGTGCGTACCTTCATGGGCCTCTTGAGGGCCTCCTGGATGTCGAGCCTCTTGCGCATGATGGTCGCGTCCAGTTTTCGTTCGAAGGCGAGAAGGTCCATGTACGCCTGGGACTCCGGCACGAGATCCCGCACCTGCCAAACCGCCACGTCATCAAACAGCCGTCCCCCGTTGGGCCCTTTCCTTCCAGGATCTTACCTTCTGCGGCAGAATCTTATCCGCTATCTTCTTCTTCTTCTTGTTGCTCGGCGGAGTCGTGTAGTCGCTAAGACAAATATAGTTAGCGTCTTTTTTGGGGGTTAAGCGTTAAATCGGTGAAGGAGACGGACCTCTTCGCGACAGAAGACCCTTGGTTGGACGCCGACACGGCCCTCGGATCGGGTTGGGGCCTCTTGGAGCCGATGCCGGAGGACGTCTGCCCGCTCTGGGGCAACCGCGTGCCGGGGGAGGAGGAGTACGGGGACCCTTGCGGCTGGCCGGCCATGGGGCCCTGCGTCTGCGAAGAGACCCCCGGTGAACCTTGCTGCGGTCCTTGAAGGACAACGCCGCCGGAAGCCTGGCCAGCGGCGGCGGCTGACGACAAGGCATTGGCGAACCACGCCGGCGGTCTCTGGGGCTGCAAGCCATGCCATCATGCTTGAGGAGACCGGGGAAAGGGCATGCGGGATACGGGGGCCGACACCACCAGAAAGAGCTCAAACCCCCCCCCCCCCCCCCCCCCCCCAGCGTGATTTCAACCCGAGTTCGCAAAGTGTCGGTTGCTCTCCCGGTTGCGAAGTGAAATTAAACGATGAATTTCTTCCTTAAAATGCGAAAACAGGGTGACATTGCAGAGAAAAGGGATTGAAATTGCCGGTTTACGCAAACGATACGCGAAATAATCGCCAAAATACGATGATATTCGCTTGGAAATGCAACGATACGTCATTTGGACAGTTCGATACGTGTTTTCGGTACGTACGCGGACACCGCCAACCAATGGAATCGCGCGCCTCGGTTGGCCACTACAGAATGGAAGGAAAAGAGCTCGCGTTCCGATTGGTGGATGCGTCATCGCACGATACGCGCCGGTTGTATCGCGGTACAGCATCGAAAAATAGGGTTCGATTTGTTTATAGGCTTACGGCAGGAGGAGGATTCGATCGGTGCGAAAGCGAAGCCGGGGAATTAACGTTAACTTACGGAGTATCCGGTTTGGTTGTGTCGCATCGGGGTGACAGGAGAAGAATACCGGGACTGATTGGAGACGGAGTTCACTTGCCCAGGAGGCGGCATCGAGTAGCCGACGTTCGGACGATTCGCCATATTTCCCAAGCGGTTTTAAGCCTTTTTTTGCGCGCCGTTCACCGTCTCGTCCGATAAAACGACTTATTTTTGCCGGTCACAGTCCAGATTTGCCCGATTAAAACCTGGTCAGGATGCTTCTTTCCGTCCAGAAACATAAAAGAGCGCTGGGGTCGCGATTGCAATTGCAATCCGCCAGAGGTCGCTTATTCGAAAAAAGGGAGGAAACGATCCCTGCCAAGTGATGCCCTCCGACGGCACCCGGCAGAACTAAAAATTCTTGCTAACATTTTCGTGTTGGTTTTGCTTCTTTGTTGAACGGTTTTGCTGTAATTCTCCCCGAAAAGTGTCAAAATTCTATTGGGACAAAGCTTTTAAATTGTAATTAGTATTATGAATGAACTGCGTGTGACGTCACGACAGAAACCGAGTGTTGTGTCTTTAGAACAACTGATATTCGATCCAGACAATAGTAACATCAAGGTAACAGCAATGGAGAAAACGGTAGCCAGTTAGCATTAGCAACAGTAGAGGTTTGGAAGACATCCAGTGAATGACTGGCTCGGATAAGGAAATAACCAGTATATATAGTAGAAAAGAGATCAATTAAATAAGCATGCAACAAGTCACGTGACTAGAGCGAGTATCGAGTACACAGCGATTGCACAATATTCAAGGAACATTACACCGAGCGATTTCATTGGTCGACAACGCCCATTTGGCTTATCTTCGGTTTCGCTCTCGTACCGGTACTGGAAATACGAGGATCGGTACGTATTAAACCCGGGTTTTTGCGAGTGTAGTCAAGGCCCACTGCTCATCGAATGCGATTGGAGTAGGTGACTCAAGTAATAACGTAGCGCCGTAGGAGTATTATTCCACCAACCCAACGCGCTTGTGACGTCATCGGGCGGAGGATCCCCGCCGTCCCAAAACGCGTCGTGACATCATCAGGCTGCGTTCGTCTCCGATTGGGCAGACGGAAAAAGCGCAGTTCTATTGGAGGCATGGCCTGTCGATGACTCATTTCCGAGAATCCGTAATGGCGCCGGTGCGTGGTGTGGCGCCGAACAGCGGCCACAACGCCGAAATGCCGTATTCGGGTGCGGAAAGCGAGAATCTCTGGTGAATTTACCGATCAATATCCTTAATCGTCGCCGTCTCAATACCCTCTACCCAACATTTACCTGTTTATCTTCGTATTTATCGGGTTTTTAATCGAGAAAAATGTCCGCCATCGGCAGAAAAAAACCACCCCGGCCATCCACCTTTTTTGACGTTTCAATCTGTTTCAAAAACCGATCCCACCTCGTTGAAATACTTACTGTCTATTCCCCCCACACACACAAATAAAGCGTTTTCTTGGACGTTTCTTTCAGGACTACCATCTTGGGAGAGGTTCAAACCAGCACCGGCAACAAGTTACCTTCCTGTAAAAAATTAGTTGTTCTAGGTAAGGGTTAAGTTAAACCTGTAACAAAACTGCCAAATAATAAATAATCAATTCGTATTTGGATTAATCAGAAACTCCAAATCCCCACCCAGTTGTGTGTTTCTCCTTTGTTAATTTACTGCAGCTTAAATAACTGGAGTTTTATTCATAACTAAACTGCAGTTTTTATTCAAAAAATGTCAGTTTTCGATTAAATCACCGCGAAAATTTAATCGCGTTCGTAAATGTCGATCGTAGGAGATAACGAATCCGGGAAAACGACTCTGATCGCGAAGCTTCAGGGGATCGAGGACTCGAAGAAAGGGGCCGGCCTCGAGTATTACTACGTAGACGTGCGCGACGAGTACCGCGAGGGTAAATGAAAAGGGCCCTTTTGGTCTTTTCTTTTAACTTTGACCAAAGCAGAGCGTCCTTACTTTAACAGACCACACTCGGCTCGGGGTTTACGTGCTGGACGGCGAGTCCTCGCACTACAACCTGCTCAAGTTCGCGCTCTCGGAGAAGAGCATGCACCACACGACGGCCCTCATCTGCGTGACCATGTCCCAGCCGTGGACGGTCCTCGAGTCCCTCAAGACGTGGGCCTCCGTGCTCGAGGACCACATCCGCAAGCTCCGCGTCTCCCCGGACCGCTTGCGCGAGTGTCAGGAAAAGAGTGAGCGCGTCTTTTCTCCCCCCCCCCCCGAAACAAAATGGGTTGTTATTGTAATTTGAAACTTGTCGGCAGCCGTGAGACGCTGGCAGACGTACGTCGAGCCGGGGGACGAGATGGAGATGGCGGCTTCGGCGATGAAAAGGCACTCGGTGGTCGGGGGGAATACGGTCGGGTCCGTCGCCGGGTCCCTCGCGAGCACGGGAGGAGGAGGAGGAGGAGGGGACGCGGCCCCGGCCGCGTTGCCGCTGCCGGACAACGTCCTCGTCACCAATCTCGGACTGGACGTGGTCGTGGTCGTCACGAAGGTAACTCGTGAAAGCGCAACTTTAAAATTGACCGAATCATGTTTTTTTTTCCCCCATTCATTTGAAGACCGACTTCATGTCGAACCTGGAAAAGGAACACGACTACAAAGACGAGCACTTCGACTACATCCAGCAGACGGTGCGCAAGTTCTGCATGCAGTGTATCCTTTTGTTGTTAAGGCTTCCGTCGTGAAAATCCGAACGTTGCGCCTTAACCTTGCGACCGACAGACGGCGCGTCGCTTTTCTACACGTCGGTGAAAGAAGACAAAAACTGCGATCTCCTGTACAAATACCTTGTTCACAGGATATACGCGTTCCCGTTCCACACGCCGGCTCTGGTCGTCGAAAAGGACGCTGTCTTCATGTACGTCGCGCGGGTTTCGTGTTTTTAAGTAACGGCGGTAAGACGTGAAATGATTCTCGCGACAGTCCTTCCGGATGGGACAACGAGAAGAAGATCGGCATACTGTACGAGAACATGAAGTCCGTGAACCCGGATGATGCGTACTACGACGTCATCGTCGATCCCGTCGTTCGGAAGGTGAGTTGTGGTTCGTCGTCACGATATAAATAATGTTCAATCTGGTCATCAACAATAACCGTGGAAAACTACAAGGGTCAAGAGTTTTGAACGCTTCCGCTCTTTAAAACGGCGTCTCCATTGAACGTAAGCTCGGATAAGCGTGCGCATGATCTCTCTCTCTCTCTCTCTCGTCCCTCATTGGCCCCGCTTGAACCGGAGGACAAAGGAGGTTCGGTGCGAGTTCGGTTACACGCGACGGTTGCGATACGTTAGCAAACATGCGCTTGGGGCATTGCAGGTTGTTGCATAACCGATTTATAAATTTGCGGTCTTGTTTTAGCCGACGATGAGGGACATGGACGTGGAGGCGGAAGACGAGCAGGTGTTCCTCGCGAAGCAGCAGTCGCTCCTCAACCAGCAGACGACGCAGCAAGGGCCCACGCGGTCGTCGCCGGGGCAGGAATCGCCGATGCGCACGCCGGCCGGCGTCCAGAAGACGCCCGACCGCAGACTGTCCGGGTCGCCCGGGGTCCAACCCGCGGTCGGGTCTCCGAAAAAGGTAAACGCGGTTAGAGTGTCCTTTCACGCTTTTTGACATTAGGGAGATAAAGTAGGACGTAACTAACTTGGCTAAAACGAAAAGTGATGTCCTGCTTTGGGCGTCTTCGGCAATTCAGTTTCCGTCTAGTCGACTGAGCATTGGCTAGAAAAGCTCATTTGGGTTTTCAGTCGACCGGAGGAATTGCCGAAAACGCCCTTAATCTCCCGGTTAACGCGGTCCGTTTGTCCCGTAACTAGTTGTCGTGGAGGCAGACTTCCGTAAGTGTGTCTTTCGTCTTCATGTTGTCGCGCGCGTACGGAGTTAAGCCTTTTTTTGGTGAACGGTTTCCGCCCTCGCAGATCGACGGGACGAGGGGGTCTTCGACGACGAGCGAAGGGGTCCTAGCCAATTTCTTCAACAGCCTTCTCACGAAGAAGACGGGTGGCAGTCCCGGGCAGCAGACGGCGGCTAAGCCGAACGGTACGTTAGTAAAGTACTATATGTACGTTAGAATTATTTTCCTTTCTCACACCGGGGGGGTTTGCAGATAAGGCGTCTCCGCGAAGCGAAGCGGTAGCGGAGTTGGACCGGATGACCAGTTCGAAGAAACCGCCGCCGTCTTCAAGCACGTCGTCTCACAACTCGCCTACGCCGCCGCCTTCCTATTCCCCACCTTCGATTAAAAAGGAAGAACCGTGACTGTAGCTTCATTCAACTGTAAAAAAAGGAAAAGACGAAATCAAATTTGTACGGATAGATCATACTCGGGAAAGTTTCGAGGAACGCGGCGGCTTCTCTCTCGCCGAAAGAAACGGCGGACCGTAAAATCTCGAATAAGCCACCGCGGAATCGCTATTTGCTTCTTAAAATAAAAATCACCCTGTGACGTATTTATTCACTGGTACATTACTGCATCTATAGTCGATAAAGTTACGCGTCAGCAGTTTTGTTTACAAAATATACCGATTGTACTTCATTATTGCATTAATTTCTTGAACAAAAATGGTTTACTATACGAGACACGGGGGGGCTATTCGAGATTTTACGGTGTATTACTTGCACAAAGCCAAATGTTGGTGTTTTTGCCAAACGGAGCTGCTCTATTCTTTATTCTCTCTTTTCCCAATCCCTCCCACCTTATTTTTCTTGATTACATTGATTGCAATCCAGATATAATTATTTTTAATTTTACATACTATATTCTACGTTTAATAATTATAATGAGCGTTTCGAAAGGGTACACGTGTGAATAAGTACATATATATCGAGATAGGAAATGTCCCGAGTCCGAATTCATTGTTTGTTTTTTTTGTTTCCCAACAAACAAAATGGCGGTTATGTCTACTTTGGAACGATTTTGTTATTTATCGTCCGTCAATCCAGCCGATTTCAGTTGGTTCTTTCGTTGCAACTCGTATACTTTGGAGAGAAAAGATAGAGGCCAATGTGTTTTGAACGCTATAATGACGAGATTGCAACGTTTTGTATCGGCTGGATGGGCGAATATTCGTTTTTTGGCTTTTGAAACCGTTGTGAGCAGATTCAAATTTGAAATTTCGAACGCCGGCGTTTTGCGGCGTTCTTATTGGTTGCCTAGTTCGGCCGGAGGCGTGGTCTTAGAGCGGTCGCTCAGCGATCGAGGGGAGGAGACTGGGGTTCTTTTTTTGTTTTTGTTGCGGAAAAAAGGTAATAAAAACAAGTGAATAAGGCCATCAAAGTATAGATGGTGTATTTATGGCAGTTGTGAGAGAATATTTCAATTTTTGGAAGAATTGGGAGATGGAAAAAGCCTGTTTTTCCTATTTTGTTAAGTGAACCCCGTCGAATTTTCCGTTGCACGTTCGATTTTTGGGCGCCATTTTGCTTTGTGTCATGATCATCTTTAAAAATTGTGAACTGAAATATATGGGAGCTGATACAGAAAAGCTGTTGCAAACGCCGCAAATTGAAGTGTTATTTGATAATATATATCTGCCTGGAACTTGAAAGTCCAATTAATGATTCTTTTTGTCATAGTTTTGTGGCAATTCTGCTGGAGAATATATGGAATCTGCGGAGAGCGCTCTGTGGTTTGTTGGGTGTGCTCTTTCATACGAACTACATTTCAGTTACAAGTCTTTCTTCATTTTATGCAGGAATTAGAAGCATTTACAATACAGGAAAATGGATTCTAAAATGTGGAACAGGTCACTGTTATTAGATTTATTTAAAATCGGAGGGAGGATATTTACATTTTACAATAATCAGTGAAAATCTTCGCATGTAACCGAAATTACTAATTTTGAAACGGTTATAGAATATAGTATGGGGGATTTTGTAAGCGTAGCACGTCACGCTGCCCGTTGCGGATCGTGTGAGCTCCACGCAGACTACGTACGAAAGCGGAACGTGGTTAACGCTGGAAGCCCTCACGTTCACCCTCTCGACGTCGCGTACGCATAACGGAATCGCTCGCATCGCCACCTGGCCGCGAAGCGCAACGTTGAGTCATTCTACGCAGCCCGAGTTCCGGTTGTAGGTACTGGCGCGTAGGTAGCGCTGCGTTCCATTCGCGATTGCATCTTCGTATAAGGGTGTGTCTCGTAGCGCGGGGGCGGAAACGAACGACGCCTCCTTCTTCCCTTCGCCCTTATCCTGCCGGTGCGGTGAGCGGCCATCTTTGGGAGCGGACCCCCCGGTGCAGGAACACAACGGAGTCGCCGAAAGCTGTGTTGCGTCCTGCCCTGCGAACCGCGCCGAAGAACGCCGCGCTGACGATGAGAACGTAATCGGCGGCTGGAAAGGACGGCCATTTTGTACTGGAAGTTATGCGATAGGTGAGTTTTCCCAGTTGCGTGACGTTTCCGAGCCGGGAAAATGGCGAAAAAACATGGCAACGATCGCGAACGAAGATGGCCCATTTTATTTCAACCTCGAATGAAGCCATCCTGTGAGATGCAGCACTCGCAATGTTCCCCCCCTATTCTCTCGTTCGAATCTCGAGAAATCTCGCTTTTTAAAATAACCCATCCATCAAAAAACTGTTGTTGTAATTATAATTTTTTACCCGAATTTTTTCAGTGTGTGTTGAAACGAATATTAATGGGGAGATTATATGCAATTGAATCCTTTGCCTTTGTTTTTTGCAGTACTATTATTATTATTTCGTGAATCTGAGCGTGATTTTTTTTGCAGGTGGGGAAAAATTGAGAGAAATAAACGAATAAAAAAAAAAGAAGGTACAAGAACCTGATTTGCAGCATGTTGGAATAAACTGGTATGATTTTTGAAGAGGAGGGGGAAAAAACGCAACAAGGGAAACCTAATTGCAAGATATTAACCGTATTTATGTTATTGATGATGTCAAATTATATATAGGAGATTTATAGGTGCAAAGGAAGTGGTAAGAAACGGTTTTAATCCAGTCAATTCATTTCTGAAACGTAAGGATTCACACATTCGCATGCGATGAATACGCACGCGTGAAGCGATTCGTTGGTGATAATATTTTTGAAAAGGTATTTTATCGCTTGTTGGGGAACTGCCAAAGTACGTTCGGGGTGTGTGTGTGTGCAGGACCTGCAAGACAAATTTCTAGGTATTTTAAGGGGAGGGGGGGAAGGAGGCATCTTTTGGAGATTGCGGATCGTGAAAATCAAATCCCGACAACAGCGGACTGACTAAATACGTGTTCGGGTGGAATTCATCAGAGTGAACGGTAAATATAACACGGTCCTCCCTCGTGAATCCGGCAGATATGGGAACAGATTACTGGAAATTCACTAATAATGGCGAATTTTAACAGCAGAAACTACGTTTCATTGTATACCGTACACTTTTGTATTGAAGGTTGAAGGTAGAAACGTAACAAACGAGGCAAAAGGGTCACGTGCTCGTGTATGTTCCGCGACAGAAAATCCCACTATAGCTGCGCAAAAGGCTTAAATATGTACGGTCCACGTTCGGGTTCCCGACAACGAAGAGTTATTCCGTGTTGATGGATGTAGCTACTCGATGACTTCCCCACCGCGAGATTCACTCGTTACTCGTGATTTTAGCTTTCGTCTGGAAGCCGCGAGGAGGAACTTCTACTTTTAAACGTGGGTATGTTTCCTTAATCTTACCAGTGTTGCTCGGCATTTCGGCATCAAGTTCGCGAGTTGCGGGCCGTCGAGACCTCGAGGCGCAAGGATTGCATCGTGCCGGGGACTCGGACCGCCAGTCTTCGCCGCGCCACCGACGGACAATCTGTGGCGGAGGAGGAGGAGGAGCAGTACGATAATGCCGCTCGCCAGCCGCGCCAGGGTCTACGCCGACGTCAACTCGCACAGGCCCCGCGAGTACTGGGATTACGAGTCCCACGTCGTCGAATGGGGGTAAGTGAAACGGCGACCCGGCCAGAGGTGCCCCCCAAAAAAAGACAGCTTTCAAGTCTCGGTTTGCGGGCTTCTTTCTTTCTTTCTTTGTTTGCGTGGGGTGGGGAGCAGGCAACAGGATGACTACCAGCTTGTCCGGAAACTGGGACGTGGAAAGTACAGCGAGGTGTTCGAGGCGATCAACATCACGAACAACGAGAAGTGCGTGGTAAAAATTTTAAAGGTGAGATGTTCTTTATTTTTGCGTGTGTCCGAACAACGATGAACTTTCTCTGGTTCATGGGAGGGGAATGTAGATCTTGTACATCTTTGGCGCGCGTGCGCGTGGGGAAAAAATGGGACTATGTCGAGAAGTGAACATTGTGTCCCGTGCGCTGGACATAAGAAACTTTCATTCCGTGAAAGAATTTTTAAAATCGGTCAAAAACTAAAAAGAGTTAACTGAACTCCGTTTTAAAGACGACTCGGATCGGTCGGGATGTGGTTTCTTAAACGTTTTTGTCCGCACGCAGCCCGTGAAGAAGAAGAAGATTAAGAGGGAAATTAAAATCTTAGAGAATCTTCGAGGCGGCACTAACATCATCACCTTGCAAGCCGTGGTGAAAGATCCAGTGGTAAACGTCCCGTTCATTTTTTTCTTCGAGCAACTCCACGTAATCATCCCCTGAAATATGTTCTTATTTAAACCTAGTCGAGAACACCGGCTCTTATATTCGAGCACGTTAACAATACCGATTTCAAGGTGCGTACTTCTCTTTCTCGAGTCTCCTCTTTTACGGGTGGATTCGACGTGCGTAACTTTGGGAAATTGCCGCCTTTTTTGCAGCAACTTTATCAAACGTTAACGGACTACGACATTAGATTCTACTTGTACGAGCTACTCAAGGCCCTCGATTATTGTCACAGTATGGGCATCATGCACAGGGACGTGAAGCCCCACAACGTCATGATCGACCACGAAAATAGAAAAGTACGCGTTCCGTTAGTTGGCCGCCCGCCTGGCGATGTGCCGCTATTTAAATGGTTTGCGATGCGCAGTTGCGTCTCATCGATTGGGGTTTGGCCGAGTTTTACCATCCAGGTCAGGAATACAACGTTCGCGTAGCTTCTAGGTACTTCAAGGGACCCGAACTGCTAGTCGATTATCAGGTGACGCGAGGCTTTAACACGTAGGTTCAACCAGCGCGGAATAGTTAACACTTTCTGTTTGTTCGCCAGATGTACGACTACTCGTTGGACATGTGGAGCTTGGGTTGCATGTTGGCGAGCATGATCTTCAGAAAAGAGCCTTTCTTTCACGGGCACGACAACTACGATCAGGTACGTCTTTAGGCCCCCGTGTAATAAACTAGTAATAGGTTCCCTACTCCGTGTCCGCGTCAACGCGCAAAAATGAAAATGCATTTCCGTCGATTTCCGGACGGGGAATCTATTAATTTATAATATGGAGACTTGGCTGCTGCCGTCTTCCCGGGTTAAGGGTTTTTGTTTTTACTATTCGCGCAGCTCGTACGCATCGCCAAAGTCCTGGGAACGGAGGAGCTGTACGAGTACGTAGACAAATACCAAATCGAGCTGGACGCGCGGTTCAACGATATCCTGGGAAGGTTAGTGAACGAACGATCCCGTGTTGCCGTGCGACACTCTGGTACCTTGCCACGAGAAGGGCTTTGTAGCGTTCCCCGCCTTCCCTCGTATTTGGTGCGCGACAGGCATTCGAGGAAGCGGTGGGAGCGGTTCGTGCACAGCGAGAACCAGCACCTGGTGAGCGCCGAGGCCCTGGATTTCCTGGACAAGCTGCTCCGCTACGACCACCAGGAGCGCCTCACGGCCCGGGAAGCCATGGAACACTCGTACTTCTGTGAGTGCGCGAGGCGACCGTGAATCTTCCATCGAGCATCAGATGCCTTAACCTCTCGAACACGACTGATCCTTAACCACTCGAACACGACTGATCCTTAACCCTTAGTCTAGGTCTCAAACTGTAGAAATTTAAAATTAGACTTTCTCCTCTATTTGGTACGATCCAAGGTGCCAGACCAGACAAATTACGTAGAATTCCACATGCTGCAAATCCTCATTTACTTTCCCATTCTAAATAATAATTTTCCTCCCGATGTATTACACAAAACTGGAATAAGGGCATTTTCGGCAATTCATCCGGTCGTAAGTCGACTGAATGCGCGACATCATGACTGGAACCCGAATGAACTGGTCCTAGTCACTGACCGCACGAATTGCTGACCAAATTTTCTCGTCTGTGCGCAGTCGACTAGACAAAAACTGAATTGCCGAATACGCCCAATGGCTTCGGCAATTCATCCAGTCGATCCGAGTCGACTGAACGTGTGACGGCTCGACTGATTCGTGACTGAGCTGGTTTACCGACCGCAAATTTCAGTCGACAGAGACGAAAGTCAGTGAGGCCGAAGTCGGTCTTGCCGACCAAAAAAGCCGTTCAGTTGATAAGACATGGATGAATTGCCGACCAACTTTTCTAGCCAATGCTCAGTCGACTAGATAGAAACTGAATTGCCAAAAACGTCCGATGTGACGCTCTTAAACGTATACTACCGTATCCGAGTATTCACGGTCGGTAATCTTGGATTTGATATCCGGGAACCGAGATTCACGCGAGTGTGCGCTGCTGTCGGTGGAAGATCTGTTCGCCCAATGTAACTCTTATAATTGAACGGTATCCGTTACCCCCCCTCCCTTTCCTCAGTTCCGATCGTGAAGGAGCAGAATCGCTTGGCCGGCGCGACACTGGTCACCATGACCGGCCACACCTCACCTACTCCACTGCCCGCCACTGGGTCAGTAGGTGAGTAAACGACAACCAGGTAAAAGCCCCAACCTTTTTTTCATTTCATTTTTATATGATTTCTTCTGTCGGTGGCGGAGTGTGCGTTGCGTAGTTCGGCATGGTTGTTGTCGCTCGCGGGATGCATAGTCGTTGCAGTTTCGTCCGTGGTATATCGATATACAGGGTGGTGCGAAATGATTGACCCCCTCCGCTTACACGCTTCCCCAAAAAGATACGGGTAATTCAGTTCTCCGTAGGGGTCGGTCAATCGTTTCCAACCACCCTGCGCTGTACGTTCGGTTTCGGGAGTACAACTGATCTCTGCCTCTGTTGTATTTTTCTCTCTCTCCCCCTTGCAACGGATGCGTGCCGTCTCGCAGGTGGCGCTGCTCTGGCTCCGAATTCTGTTGGTGGTGTTCCAGGGTCACCCATCATGTCGCCGGGATCGAATTCGATTCCCAATACCGCATCGCAGGCCTGAACCTTGGAAGCCCCCGAGCGAGCGAAATAATCCTACGGAATAAAAAGAGAAATGACGCGGACCTAACCAACAACCTCTTACCTCTTTTTCTTCCCGCCCTTTCCCTCCTCGTAAAGTTTTTTTCTTTTGACTAGTTTACCCCCTAATTTAAGGAACATTTGCGGATTGTCGGTAGAATCCGAATGACAGAAGCGTAGAAACAAGCGAAGCCTTTTTGTTTCCCCCTCCTCCTCTCCATTGTCCCGAGTAAATTGTTCGAGATCCGTGCGTTCGGAAGATTTGTTTTGCGGGGGAAGTGGGATCGAGGTAGGTCTTTTCGTCGGCACTGGGGATCGGAGTCCTTCTTGAGTTCGGTTTTCAAGTTCACACACACACGTTAGCATCATCATCAGCGTTCATCTTCTGTTTGTTACCGACACACGCAGCGTTTGTCTATTCTTAAAGTAAGAATGCGAGAGAGAGAGAGAGGAAGATTGGAACCGGACTCCTACGAGACGTTGAACGCGGGCAGCTGTTCTTCCGGGAGAACGTGGGGTTGTTTCCTTCCGGATGTGGCGGACCTTTTAAAAGATAGAGAGAGAGAGAAAAAAATGCTTACCGGGTCATTCCAGAAAGTGTATTTGCTCCGCTCGATCGCGAACTGTAGAAACGGTACACCGTCAATGTGTCTATTGGACATTTCTTTGAATTTGATTTAGGTTTTTCCGTGACCGCGTTGTTTCCCCCTTCCCGCCCCGTGTTTCTCCTCCCCCTATCTTTTTTCCCCTCCGCAAATCACCACGAGCGAGAGCTCTTTAGATTCGCTGTTCCGCTCTTCCACCGTTGGGCTTTACCGAGAACCCTATCTTATTATTATTATTTTTTGTGGGGGGGGGGTTTTGATTTTAAGTTCTGCACTTGTTCGTTGTAATAATCCCAAATGTGCCGTATGTTTCACACGTAGGGGTGCCCCCCGAATTACTTCAATTGTTTTCTATTGTGGAAGCCAACTTGAGAAATAAAGATAATGCCTTAAACGGTCTGCGTTGATGATAGCTAGTGAAATGAGCCGAAAGACGTGTCGTGGCTACGAGAAAAATAAAAGGTTTGTGTGGGAGCGGAAGCGAAGACCCTACAATAGGACCAGAGAATGAAGACCCAAATTTCAACCTATCGCTTTGAACCTTGATGGATTAATACTGTCTGGTCTTTTTGGACCACGCGACGTAAGTTGAAACGGCGGCCGTTTGTCGCCGATCTTTATTCCCCGACCCACCTGGACCAAATACAGCGCTACAAATCCAGGGAAAAGCAATCCATTTCGGCATCTTACTTGTCAACGGCTGCTATCGCGCAATGGTCCATGCGCCTTTATGGCCGCGCGTCTTTGAGAATTGGGGTAACTTTCTCGAGAAAGAACTAGAAAGACTCGAACGAGGGATGGGGACTTGCAAGTCAGAGAATCGAAGTTGCAACTGAGAAGTAAAAAGAAAAGCCTTACGAGTGAAGGACTAGTTCGCTTTCACTTCTATACATTTGAACTCGTACTTTTCCAATTCCAAAATACTTGATTCGTTTCGTTGACTGCGGAAATAAGAATATAGTGTTGCGTTATTTCCGGTTCCTTCGAGACAAAGTGCACTGACCAATCCTAGCACAAAGCGTTTCGATTGTAACCGCCCGCTTTGTTGCAACGAAAGGGTGAATGTGTCTATTCCCTTTTTAAAGAGATTTAAAAAAACAAACAAACAAAAAAAGAATTGCAGAAGCTATCAATGTGTCAATCCTTTCAACGAATTAAACTAGTAAACGGATGTGTCCGTAACTGGTTGATCGTTAACGATCGTAAAATGAGCCAAGCTACTGGGTTCTGTTTACTTGTCGAGGGAGTATACATGTGCATTGCGAGCATATATGGTGTTTTTTTGCGGGATTTACTGCGTGTCCACATTTGGGTCATCTTCCAGTTTTGGGTACGAAAGACTCTTCCTAAAGTCCGGTTAAAATTGGCATCCACGTGTACGAATTTTGCCATGGTACACGCGCGGTAGCTATTCTGCACGTGGATGCTTTGTAGTTTTAGGATCCCCCCCCCCTCCCCACCAAAAAAAAAATAAAATTACCGCTATATGAATTTGCAAGACCCGTGCGCAGCGTAGTAGATTTACGCTAGTTATTTTGCCTACGTGCGGCTGTTTAGGCTATTTAAGCCGCAGCACCACCACCTGGCGTTAAGATGTACGTGTTCAGGATTTGCCGCCGTTTACGGCAACAGTTTCCCGATCTGTTTGTTTAATATTCACGCGCAGTTTACGTGGGATCTGGGACTTTTTCTTTTTTTTTTGTATTCGCTATAAAATCCGCAATTTCCCGATGTTCCCGGGTTCCTTACGTAGCAACCTTGTTCGGCGAATCGCAATCTGGGAGATCCAAACTTAACTTGTGCTGAACTGGTGAAATACAAAGCTTCCGACTATAATGCACGTGTCTGAGAAGCGCTTAAAGTTAGTGTCCACTCTAAAAGTAGCCCTGTCTGTAACGTGTACAGACTTTTCGACTCGGTTATTGCGATTCAAGGTTCAGTTTGTTGCAGTACGTATTGGCGGTTGACAAATGTTGATTGCCGGAGTGACAATCTGTCAAAACCTTTCGATGCGGGGGGATTATAGCCCGGGTGCTGCTGCTGCGCGCAAACTTATAAATACGTCCGCTTCATTTATTTAGGTTTTGAAGGGCTATTTCGGTCCGCCTCCCGGCTGCTTTACGCAGTGGGTCGATTCGCGCTCGAACATCTTGAACAGAACCCAGATCTCTGTCCGACGCGACGCGATGCCGAAGCTCTATCCATCATCGGATGTCAGAACCTGCAGACTAGAATTGGGGGGAACGGAGATAATTACAATTTTGGTTGCGTTACGAACCCACAGTGCTCAAAATCAAATGCTGTAAAGGTCCCCATTCACGATCGCTCCAAGCCGCTCCATTTTTAGCCCAGCAAATTTTTTTGCAACATTCACGACCGCGCCGCTCCATTTTTCTGGCCAATCACACGCATGCCACGCCACGCCTTCCCAGATTCCACGAGATTCACAGAGATTCCGTTCCCGCTCCACGCCGGGTTTCCCCGTTCACGCATTGGACGCGCCAGCGCCAAATAGCGCGGCTCGACAAATATTCGACCGGTTGAATATTCGACAGGCGGTTCTGCACCGCGCTAAGCGCGTCAGGTTCCCCCATTCACGATCGGTTATTGGCGCTGCGCCAGGCCTTTTGGTTGGTTGGAGCGATCGTGAATGGGGACCTTTAAGCGTTCTCAATTTCTAAAGCAGAACCACTTACGATACGGGACCATTATTAGACAAGATTAAGTCGTACTGTAGTTTAGGTGCAATTGGGATGTTTGCCAATGCGAGCAATTGCGCGTTTAGTAGCGAATAGTGGTCTTATCGTTGGTATTATCAATGCACTCCTGTATTGTAAAAAAGAGAAATATAAAGTAGCTGCTAGAGAGAGGATTCACTCGGTACGAGTGATCGGCAATCGTGTGTTTCCGCACTTGCCGTTTATTTTGCAAGCGGGAGTGTGATTTTTCTTTTTGAAGCTGCACGGTTGTCAATATGTTCCGTTAGAAAATCCAGATTTGGGTTTCTCCCAAAGCCGAAGAACATGGCCAGGTATTCGTGGCCAAAGTTATACATTCTGGGTCGACTATTCTCGGCGTGTTTGCGTTGTTTCCGCTCGCGATTGTTTCGGGGATTTTGGTGCCGCGCTAGATGACCGTTGTCCGCATTATATCCCCCCCCCTAAAGGTTTAACTCCTTTCTATATCTGCGAAAAGGATTGTGTTTGTATTTTCGTCCGGTTTTTTTCCCCTCCCGATTTCCTCCTCCCAGAGATAGCCAGAGCTACGTGCTATTGATATCGTAGACCGGCCTTCGGTTGTTGGGTTGCGCGTAGTAAGATTTTTGCGCTGTTTTCAGCGAAGGCTGCGCGCGAGAGATGTTTGTTTATCCGGCGCTGACGGAAACGCATCTTCACGATCCACCAACAGATATACGGTTTATAAGGGAACACGGCGGTAAATATTTGGGCCTTCGAGGGGGGGA
>WWPM01024759.1:0-24953 GCA_023279145.1 Glomeris maerens | reverse complement strand
AAGTGAAGGGAAACAGAGAGAAACCTTAAATTAAAAATCAGTAAGTTCCAGCCGCTCGAGTTTCTGGATATTCGTTTCTGCGGGGAAAGAACCGTGCCAACGCATCGTTATTTGTTGCTTTTATTCTTGGAAAGTCTTCAGCTATGAGCAAGAAGCTGAGATTGAAATCTCAGAAACTTGAATCAAATTGATGCCTGTCACTTACAGAAAAAAAAAACTTCGGTACTGCATGTGCCTTTTGGTTTTTAGTTTGCAGTGTCCTAGTCACCGAAAGGTTTACTACCGTACCAAAAAAAGTGCATGTTTGTTGAACATTTTGCAGAAGAAATCAATCAATGGTGCCTTTTTTTATACACTACACTTACTACAATATGTCAAAATGTATATGTAATTAATCTAAATTACACGTTTGAAATTTGTGACGAGGAATTTAATAATAGACTAAGAAAATAGTTACTATTATTCAATACGGTTAAGTTTAACTGTGTGTGAAGAAAAGATAGAATGTAGCATGTTTACTTAGTTGCAAGGAGAAAAATTGAATAATGCCTTCATACAAAAGAAAAAATTGGGACATATGTATCTGTGTCGCATATCATTGAGTTTTTTGCGAGAATGATTGTAATTTATGATGCTGCACTAATATCTAGTATTACCAGCTATATATTGTATAGATTTTTCCCGAGGAAATGAATGCCTGTATTTTTGGTCACTGTGCAACAAGCTTGAATACAGTTTTCAAATTTTCAAGTGTAAATATATATAGTTTATTATGCAATCAATTACAGTTTTATTTTAATTCATTTGAAATTGAGCGGAGGAAGTCAACAGGGTAAAAATAAGGGGGGAATTTTCCACTGAGTACCATTTTTTCTTTTACATTATCGATTTTCGTTCATGGAATTTCCTATGATGACAGCGTGTTTCACGGAAATTCTCATTTGAATAGCGGCGCGCTGCTGTTGCCAATCTCCTCGTGAAGTAGTAACAATCGGAATCTTTTCATCGAAAAAAATCAAAGAATAGTCTGCAAAAGGATTGAAATGTACATCGTTTCACGTGTGCTTCAGTAATTAATATTTCTGTAGTTTCTGCATTGGAACAATCGAGTTTTACAGTTGAGGGATTTGGACGGCAAGAAGTGGGATGAGTATCTGGCAACACGGCCATCCATTGGCTGCAGGCGTTTGTTGTCGTCGGATTTTTCAAAGATCGCATTGCAAACATCGGGAGAGTCATCAGAAGGTTGCAAATGTGACAACCATCGACTGACAGCATCTAACACTGCGGAAATCGGAATCTTTCTAAACTGTAAGTAGATTTTCCGATTTAAAAAGCGTCTTTGCGATTTTATTTTCAATCGAAAACCGTTGAGCGCGAACGAAATTAACACAGTATTGACAATCGCCGCTGCATGCATAAAAAAGCCAGAATTCGTTGTAATAATTCGTTATTTATTCGGGTTACAAAGCAGTTGTGCCGATCGGCGTATAGAATATGTTTGGGAATATAGTCGGTTGAGGATTGGGAAGAAATAGTCGGTCTGTTTTTGAAACTGCGACAGCTGCGCGCTTCCAGCTCGCAGCTCGGTGTTGAACAAAGGGCCGTCTGCGCGCGCTGATTGGCTGCCGCTCGATGACGTCATCCGTGCCGCTCGCTCATTGGCTGGCGCCGGGTTACTGCGTATTTTCCACGTTTCCTTGCCTGAGCGCCAAACACAACTGGATGCTTCATTTACATGATACTGTTTGGCGTTGCAAAACAAGAAATTGGGTCGTTTTAATGAAGTTTTTCAGATGAAAAAGCAATATTGAGGTTTTAGGTTTTCAATGTTTAATTATTAATAATGAATAAAACTCCATTGCATAACTTTAAATGTCAAAATTATACATTCTACATAATTGTATTTTAATTTCCTCACAAAATTGCTTTCGTGCAATTTAACAAGTAATAATACTTATGCTATCTCCATTTTTAATGAGTGATTTTATTTTATTTTTCCTTTACAATTTCAATACATAACAAGTGAAATGGAGTAGGGATTTCCAATTAATCAGTCGCAAATTGTCTGGTAATTTCAACACGGTCAACGTTTAGAAAAGCCATTTAGTCATGAAAAATGTATGAAAAGAGGGATTGATGTTGAATAATGAACGGGGAAAAGTTGGAATTTGCGAACGCATTCAGCGCCTTGACAGCTCATCGTTTCCATATTGCACGTGATTTATGAATGACCATGACGTCATTCTCAGGGCGCGCTCTGATTGGCCGAGCGGAATCGAACGCCCGACATTTTCCGCATTTCTCGAAAGCTGGCAGATCTCGAATGGATGAATCAGTGATGATGGCGATGATGACGACCGAAAATCTGGCCGCAGGCGATGGCAGGCAGGCTGGATGGTCACGTGACCGAAAAGAGGGGGCGCAATCCGCTTAACGTAATTTGCATAATAAAAGAGACCGTTGCAGGTGCGGTGCTGCAAAGGCCTTTGTGAGAGGCTTGGCGCGTGCTCTTGGGTCCTTTTGTCGTCATTTTGACTGGGGATAAGGGGAAGGGGGGGGGGGTTGGCCAGTTGGAGCGACAGCTGATCAGTTCCCACGCGCCCCATTGTTGACACGGGCGGAGGGGAAAACGGCGGCTAGACGCACGGCTGCGCGCCCCGAGTACAAAGGCGTACAGTGGGCAGCCTGTTGTATAGCGGTGAACGGGCGGAGGGGTTGCGAGCGCTGATGTGAACCGCCCTCTGTGCCGTTGAACTTGCCCGAGAGACATTGGCCCAGTGTGGAGTAAATGGGTCGTTCCGATTGCGCGCCGGGGGTGTGGGGTTCTACGTATACATCGAAGCATGCGGCGTTTTTGGTCGATAATAATAGAGCGTGACGTCATCGGGTTGCTGTCACGTGATCAGAGCCTCTGTGGTCGATTGTCGCCGTGTTGCCGATCTCGGTGTGATTGTTTTTTTTGGCGATGCTATTTAGCGAATTTGCAAATTAAAAAAAGAGACAAACACGCAATTGCCCTCGTTTGCTGTGGAAAGCGAGACAAAAATAACATTTATCGATCTATTATGTCTGTGATTTCATATCCATTGTTTGGATTAATGGGAAATTATTTTCGTTGTTCTTTTTCAAGAAAAGGGAAAATAATAAGCGAAATTTAATGTAAAAAAAACATTGGTTAATACGATCGATATTCGTTATGTTTTTCTTGAGATTTTGTAATTTTAAGTGAAAGTCTGCGATTTGAAAATATAAAAAAAAAATAACATAAAAGTCAAAAGCAGGGATTTGTAACTGAAAATAAGGGGAAATATGTATGTGGGAAAGCAAGCAAGTGAAATCCAATCATCTGTTGATGATGATCTATCGGATTATCATGATCATTGATGCTCTTGCTGGGAATACACATTAATCAGCTGGGAAGTCGGAGGGACGATGCGCCGCAGTCGGCACAGCGTTAAACTGAACCTGTTGCGCAAAAAGCAGTGCAGACCATTGCGGCGGACAGATGGCGCTTGCGATTTAGTTTTATTTGCTTTATTTAGGAATTGCGTGACAACCGTATACCGACATCCCCTTTTTTGACGTACGGTATAAAATTTCGATGACAATCGATTGCAAACTCGATCCGATCCGCTTTCTATTCTGGGACTGGGCTGTTCCGTTCGACAGCCAGTCGCCCCTCCTCTCGTTTCAGCCGACGTTCTGCGCTCACATTTCGCTCAAGAGAATCGTTAAAAATGGCGGACGGAACGTAGCCGTCGAGCGACACCGAGTGACGATCTCGGCTTGTTTTTTGTCCATATATCGCCGGGAAAACAGCAGTACGAGTGAGTAGATACGTTCAGTAACGTTGCTGCGTTTATTTTGCAAGATTATAAGGGGAAGTCGGGCGATATTTTAGGAGATTAGAAGGGAAAAGTGGCATTTAGGCTTGTATATTTGGTTGGAATGGCGGGGATGGCGTCCAAAATAAACTCGGTTTCTTAACAAGTTTTCCTTTGTCACCGTCGCTTTTTGAGAAGTAGCGACTCGCCGACGTCACCCGGTTATGAATCTGTCAATTCAGATTGAAAATAGCAAAGGTTTTATTTAATTAACTGGCGAAATCGAAAAGGTAAATGTTATGTTGTCGTGTTTTTCATGCAGTTTTCTTCAGATTAATTGATGAGAATAATATTTAAATGGCGGGAGGGGGAGAAAAAACGACACTTTTGATAAATTTCCGATATGGTTGTATCGATTCTAGTGTTATTTTGGGAGAATGTCACTCGATTTGACTGTCAAGGTTACGAGCGCCTTGACTTCCGCTCTTGTGTATGTTATGTCCATGTTGAAAAAGATGGCACTATTTTCGGCGAGGCGTATGGATACGGTGGTGACGAAGCGTTTCCCGCCGAACGCGACGCGACGCTTTCGAGGGCCATCTTTTTTTGAGGCGTTTGCGGATCGCAATCCGTCGCCATCGGGTCGGTGTTTGTAGTTCGAACGAGTAATTAGGCACCCAGGAGGTCGATGACGCATAGAAAAATCTTTTGATGTCGTTATTTTTTTGTTTCTTGGTCGCCGACATGGTGATGAACGAACGAACGAAAGGGAAAGTTGCTCGGAACGAAACACTTTCACGGCCAGGCGCCATCTTGTTTTGTGTTCCGCAGTAAAGCGAAACCTGTAGTTTAGAGGGCAATGGGATTCCCATGTGTTCGCTAATACAATTTAGACCAAATTGAAGGAAAATAATCGTGTTTATAATTCGGCATTTGGAAGAGGATGTTGTCTCTTTCTTCAATAATGTTGTTGCTAAGATGCGAAAATAAATTTATTAAATAATAATAAAGTTTACATCCACATAGAGGATGAATACGTAGTTTTTACTATGCCCCCGACTTACGTATGCGCGACTTACGTGTATTCGCACTTACGTAAGTGATTAATTCACTTAGTTTTTGTTCTTTCTTACATTTATTTTATACTTTTATAATTTATATCCAGTAAATGTATACGTATAGCAGTTTCTTGGGAATATCCAATTAAAATCAGTTCTCAAATTCGATTTATTTTGTAAAATTTGAGTAACGTAATTTACTTGCGTAACTCGGGGGATTACTTTATTTCCTATAATTACGCTATAATTTTATAAGTCTGTTGCCAATACCTGAATTTTGGCTTTTAATATTTTAAGTGGTATTCAATGGCGTGTTTTTAACGTGTAAGTGACTGTTGCAATAGATACTTTCACTTTTTAAGTATTTATATGCAAAAAAACACTTAAGAAACTGATTGTTTTGTACTTGTATACACACCATTGAATATTGGTATTGAACAAATGATGGGAATGGATTGATTCATTGTTAAACAGGTGGATGGATGTTTGTTTGTTTGTTGCATGCGGCAAATTGAAGTGCCCCAGAGCCGTTTGATGGCAGTTGTTAGTTGCCCGGATGTAATCAAGTTGTAGCTCTAATCTTCTGCTGAATGGGATTAACCTGTAGTTTCATGGTTGATGCAGAAGTACTCACAACCTGATAGTATGGTGGGGGTCATTCACAAACCATGTGTGTCCAAAACATGTGCAGCCTATTTTGACACAAGTAGTAGTTTTTGGCCAAATGTAATCGATTTAAATGTGCAATTATCGATATGTAGCGATATCGCTCAAAATGGCCGCCATGCAAGAAGGCTGCAGACCGAAAGCGTTTGTAATATCGATAAAAAAATACTATCGCGATATTATCGATCCTAGTTGTGCGTTCACACGAGCTGAAACTTAATGGCAACTAACCACTTAGTTGTCAACTAAATTGTCTGTGCAAACGCAAAAATTTTTTCTGCGCTGCTCATCTCTGATCCGCAGCCTCGAACCCTGCGTTTTACAGGCACAAATCTCGAAACGATCTCGACGCGCTCTCGGGGGGCGTGGCTAACGCGAGAATTCCCCTCCACGTGTTTGCCAAGCGAGCGAGATCAACAATCTACTATCAAATTCATCATATTTCCACGCTTTATTGCTGAATTATCTGGGTATTAGTGAGTTCAGCAGTGCATTTTGGGATTGAGAAGAAATCGATACTTCGATACTCGTCTCTATATCGATACTTCTCTTCCTGCATCTTGCTCCAAAGCTAAAACAAAAGGCTCCACTATTTCCACTTTCAAAATTATGTTGTGTAATCAAAACTTGGTAATGAATTCGTGGAAATCTGATGTGTCGGCCATTTTCTTGGCAGTAACGAGCACCCATGTGACATCACAATTGTGAACACGTGATAACTATTGTGTGTGAACGCAACTGCAATTAGCTTCTCGATTATCTTAAAAGGGTATTAAGTTAGTTGCTAGTAAGTTAATAGCCATTAGCACATGTGTGAACATGGTGTAAGTTATAATTATGTATGTGCAGGTTTTGTGGGCGAAATGGCGGATCCAAGATGGCCGCCGAACGTTCTATAATTGCATGCAACCCATAATAATAAAACGAAAAACAATGAAACCACTTACTGTGCCAGGATGTTGCACGTGTTTGTAATGGATAGGTTTCTGGACAAAAAAAACACAACACAAAACAAACAATAACAACGTTGGCTTTGTTTGTAAAAGTTTTTTTTAGGTCTATAGTATAAGTTAGTATAGTTAAAAGACTTTTGTTTGTTTGCAACAGGTTACGTAATAATGGTGCTGGTAAATGCCTTGGATGTCGACTTTTTAATGCATTTTATCGCACCACAATGTGAATCTGCTACTGTGATGTGAATTGGCCAGTACTGTTGCGCAACCGTCGGTTTACACTAAAAGGTGATTGAGCTTTACACCCTCCCACGCAGTAATGCAAACAGAATTCAATCGATTTTGAAACACAAGTAAATGCGTGAAAACGATGACATTTGAACGTGATATGTGGGGGGGGGGAGTATTTTTTTTTTATTAAGAGTAAAAAAAAATCCCGATAAGGTGTTGTCATAAATGGGAGAAAAATGGCGATAAAAGATGTTGCCCCTGGCCAAGTGCTTCGTGTGACGTCACTTTCGCTGCGGGGGTGGGAGGTGGGGAGACGCGATTGGCTGGAGAGCAGCCAATGGGATCGAACGCTGTGGGATTCTCTGCGTTCGACAAAGACATTTGGCGAAACGAAATGGCCCCATGTTCGTGGCTTTTTCATAGCAGTTTCACCCATAATGCGTTTGGGCACGATCCGAGGAGGGAGTATTAGTACTATGAGAGTGATCCAGTGTGATGTGTCAATAAGTGGAGAAATCGACGAGTGTGCCATCTTTTTGTTTTGGTTTTGTTTTCGCGCGCTTAAAGCCTGTTGAATCTGCGGCGGTGAAAGTGGTGGGGATAAAGATAACAGCGGTGAGTGCGAGCGCCGTAAGGATAAAGTGCGCAACGTTCGATTCGAATTGCGGATATACTAATATGGAATGCGTATGTTAACCGCGCGCGCCCCTCCGACCGCCTTGTTTTCCCTCTCAATGCGGCTTTTTTTGTTGGGGGGTGGGGAAGAGGAGAGTTGTTTACAAGAAGCGCAGTGAGTGCATGAAGATGGATCGATGCTTTTCTTAGCTAGCGATGTCACGGGCGGCGACCCCGTAGCTACGCTACTAACATTGACCGAAGAACGATATTGCGGTTCACTGACCCATTTTCGCAAAACTGCGTATCCGTCCGCACGTGCCATTTGGATCTCTTTTTTCTTTTCTTTTTCTCGTACTACTACGGCGCATGCGTAATTCGAATTCTATTCGGACGAATTCAATGTCACGGAGGGGGGGAGCTGTAGTGGGTGTATCGATGACGTATTCGGTTGGTCTCATTTTTCCAGGAGGGTGAACGCTGGTCGTCGTTCTGTCTCCGAGAAGACGACGGCGGCGGCGGCGGCGGCGGCGGTTTGAAAAACCCAGGACTGGTAAGAAAAATATGAAGTGTTGCGTTATTGTTTCGGGGTTTTTGTTGACAGATGCTAGTTGGGAAAACGGCAGCTGGGAGGGGAAAGGGTGTGGGTGTGTGGACAGCTGCCCATCCCGACGCCCACAGGAGGCAGATGCAAATCTGTGGCGACGATATAAAACGAGAAGGCGATGAACGCGTTCAAATGGCGGGGTTTCCTAAGCCACGCCCACAAGGCGGTTCGGACCAATCGCGTTGGCGCGACATAATGTTTTCACGTAACCGCGGTGGTGAAGCGTGTCGTCGTTTTTTTTTTCTCCTGAAAAGATTCGTAGTTTTTTTTTCTTGCTTTTTCATTTTGTATATGTGATAAATCAATGGGTAAGTATACTATGTATATGCGGTTTATTCGGAGTTTACAAACCGAAAACTGTGTGATAAAGACACAGTGAATTTTGTGGAGGGAAACTGTCATGAAATGTATCTTTTATACGTAATTAAAAAGCGACCTGTTCAAACTGTTGTTGAAAGGGAACCTATGAAAGGGCCGAATATGGGCTCCGACAACAACTGCTCAGTTTACCCCGAGGCCCATTTTATACATAGATGTTATAATTTGATGAAAGTTTTCGCGATTAATTTGCGAGGAGGGGAAAACGGACAAGTTTAAGGCCAAGGGGAACCGGAAGTGGTGGCAGATGGCGGAAGGAATGAAAGGAGTTTGGCGCGTGGCACCGATGCCCTTTGTTTGGGGGGAAAAGCGCCCCATGAGGCCCTTTGTGTTGCACGCTGGCTGGCGGTGTGCTGCGCATGGCCCTTGTTTGCTCACTCACTCGCTCACTCATTTTTCTTTGTTGGCAAGTCCCATGCAGCCAGCCAAACTCTGAATCGGCAATGACGAGATTGTTTTGTGTACTTACGTGCTTTTGTACCACCAGGGGGCGATGGCATCGCAAGTTGACGGAGGAGGAGGGCCCTTGTCTTTATCTTCGTCGTCCTCGCTGGGCGATTCGGAGATCGGTGTGGGGCCGATAACGGTTTCCACTGTAGTCGGAGTGCAGCAGCATCAGCAGCAGCAGCAAGGGACCGACAATTGCGTGAGTACGAACGGTGGTGCAGGAGGAGGAGCAGGAGGCCCTGGTCCCAACACCAAGTGCAGCCTCTGCAACGACACGTACACGGCGCCCAAAGTGCTGCCCTGCTTCCATACCTTCTGCCAGCCGTGTCTGGAGAAGGTGTTGGACACGGGAGGAAAGCTCTCGTGTCCTCAGTGCCACCAGGAGTGCCCGCTCACAACGCAGGGCATCTGCGCGCTGCTCAGCGACTTCGCGGTCAGCAATATCCTCGAGTCGGCCGCGGTCGAAGGCTGCCTCGGCGCTCACGGACCGGTGAGGGTTCTTGCGCAATTCTTGCCCCTAAAGTGAAAGAAAAACACTAATTGTTAGGTACTACTAACTATACATCCTGGTCACTATTCTGCCTAAGATGATAATCTCATAGTTGAACTAACTAACTGGGACTCTTTTTAAGAGTGCTGCGATAGGGTCTATAAAAGCCTTTTACAAATACAGTCCTCCCTCGTTAATCCGGCAGATACGGGACCAGAGCACCGCCGGATTACTGGAAATTAGCTAATAATGACGAATTTCAACAGCAGAAACTACGTTTTATTGTACACGTGTATGTTACACATTTGTATTGAAGGTTAAAGGTAAAACAGTACGAATTAAGAACAAACTTACTTGTTTATAGTAGCAATACCAAAAAAAAAATACGCTGCGGATTTTCTACAGGAAAACATTAATTTCTGCAAAAAAATCTACAGAAATTCCTATAATTTTGTAGATTATCTGCAGAAATCTATGTTCATCTGTAGAAAATCGTGTAGCAGCACATTTTCAGATGCGACTGCAGAAAATATGTTAATAGTTTGCGGATATTTTCCAGTATTTCAGATTTAGTGCAAACGTTTTTAGATTTTCTACCGATTATTTTCAGTCGTTGCAGAAATTCTGCAGAAACCACTATTTAAAATTTCAGTGTAAATGATAGAAACGGAGTGAATGGAATAAATTCTAGTTAAGCCTAATCATGGGCATTAACAGCAACTCCTAAGTGTTCTTGTAATTTGCGATCTCGCAGGGAGGAGTCGGCCTGATCGGGTCGCTGTACTGCACCGCGTGCAAGAGCAAGGAGTCGCACGCGGTCGCCAGGTGCTTCGACTGCTCGCACTTCCTGTGCCAGCACTGCGTGATGGCCCACCAGTTCATGCACTGCTTCGAAGGGCACCGGGTGATGACCCTGGGCGAGATGCAGACGGCCACCAAGGAGGAACTGAAAGCGGCCGACAAGTGCGTCGGCTGCCCGCGCCACAAGGGCGAGCCGCTCAAGTTCTTCTGCCGCTCGTGCAACGTGCCCATCTGCAAGGAGTGCACGGTGCTCGAGCACGGCAAGGGCCTGCACGAGTACGACTACCTGTGCGAGTCGGGCCCCAAGCACGTGGAGCAGGTGGCGCAGCTGATCGACGAGGGCAAGCTGAAGAGCAACGACCTGAGGAACACGCTGAAGAGCGTGGAGCACACGTCCACGCGGCTCCAGGTGCAGTACCACAAGGCGCAGAACGAGATCAACGAGACGTTCCAGTTCTACCGGTCAGTATTGGAGGAGCGGAAGCAGGAGGCTCTGAAGGAGCTGGACAGCGTGTACAACGCCAAGCAGGTGGCGCTGGGCGTGCTCTGCCAGAAGGTGCAGGACGCCGTCGAGAAGATCTACGACTCGTGCGAGTTCGTGTCGCGGCTGCTGCGCTACGCGAGCAACACGGAGATCCTGCTCTTCAAGAAGCTGCTCGACTCCAAGTTCCACACCGTGCTCAACTACAACCCCGAGGTGAACCTGCAGAGCGCGTACGACATCGAGTTCGTGTCCAACTACCAGGCCATACAGGTTTGCCGTTCGCTGTGTAATTTCGAAGAGGTCAGTACCTTTTTTGTTAGAGAAGTAAATTCAACGTAGGTTGGGGTGCGCAACACGTTCGGCTACGTGCGCTCCAGCACCGACCTGCCGTTGGTGAAGCCGCAGCCCATCGCGAGACCGAACGGCGGCTCCAACGGAAGCGGGAGTTGCGGGAACGGAGGAGGAGGAGGGAACAACGGCGGTAACATGGGCAACGGAGGCTGCAATAGCATCCTGGGGTCGGGACTGGCGAACGGCATGATCGACCGGCCGTATCAGAACGGTCACCTGGGCGGGTTCGAGTCGAACATCCTGTCGAAGCGGTTCAGTTCCACGTCCAACCTGGGACCGTTCTCGACGTCGCTGGCCGACATCAACCCGTACGAGAAGTGGTCACCCGGTGAGTTTGGGAATCGTACGATTAACGAAGGGAATCGAGATGCGTTGCCTTACAAGTGTGATCGCGTAAAATGCAAATCGATGTTTTGCAGGGATGCCACTCTACTGAAGAATGGGGCAATTTTAATTTTTGTGGCCCTAATGTAGTGTTGTTTTCAGAATTGGATCTAAGGCTACAACATCCCGGATCACGTGTTTCCGCGTTTTGTATTTTGCGTAATGAAGAATAAAATGTTCTTATTTCGCGATCTTCAAATGAAGAATGTAGTGATGCGGGTTAAGGTGGATTGGAAATAATCCAATTAAGATCCTTTTCTCACAATTGTTGAAAGACTGTGTTTTTATTTGACAACTAGTTTTGACTCATCAGTGAATCGTCATCGGGTCCGGACTTACGTGTACAGCTTTTGAAAATAAATCTTGAGACGGATCCAAAATTTGACTCGACTCCGTATACTGAACTACAGTTTTTTTTACCCGCTATATTTTAACGATGGCCGTCTCTCGTCCCTGACAATTTTGGATCGGTCTCTTAAGATTTATTTTCAAAAGCTGGCACACGTAAGTCTCTACCTGATGATGACTCGCTGACGAGTCGAAACTAGTTGTCAAATAAAAACAAATAGTGTTTTAAAAAATTGTGAGAAAAGGATCTTTTTCGGATCATTTCTACTAATATCTCGCATTTCCACGCTCCTTACTACAAGATGGATTAATTAATCATTTTGCTTCATCGTGATACGAAGTTTCGTTTAAACGGTTTTGTTTTTTTTGGCGATTCAGGTCCCGGGTCTACGTGCGGCAGCGACAGCATCTTCCAGAACGGCAGCGACCACTTCTCCCCGCTCAACTCGGACCCTGTGATCGAAATGTCTTCGAAGCTTATCAGCCTGTTCCCGCCCAAGTCCCAGATCAAGAGGCAGAAGATGATCTACCACTGCAAGTTCGGCGAGTTCGGCGTGCTGGAAGGGCAGTTCACCGAGCCGAGCGGCGTGGCGGTGAACGCGCAGAACGACATCATCGTGGCCGACACCAACAACCACCGCATACAGATCTTCGACCGCGAGGGGCGGTTCAAGTTCCAATTCGGTAACTATGTTATTTAATTAAGTCCTTCGGTGATTGGGGCTCTCGTTTGCCGCGGCCTTCGGTTTGGTTTGCGGGATGTTGAATGCGTTTTGGGGTATTTATTGGATGCATGGGTTTGGTTTGGTTTGGTTTCTCACGTAGTGACCGGGGTTGCCACCAACGGGGAAAGTATCTTCAATAGCAGAATGTTCTGTTGCGAAGTTCAATTGAATTGTGTTTATATACAGGGCGATTCCAAAAAAGGAAGTTGCAGTAGAACGTCGTTTATCCGCGGATAATTGAACATGCGTTTGTTTAATGCAGAAAAACGCTGTCCTTTTTTAGACACTTCTTCGCTGTCTAACTTCGATGCATAGCTCGAAATTTCTTCCTTTCGGTCATCGATATCGTAAACAGTCCTCTTTCCGATCGTATAACATGCAACTAAGGCTTCAACACTCGCCTCTATCGAGTCTATTGATACTCTACCTTTTTTTCTCGATTGATAAAACATTCCCATTTCGTTAATACCCGTTCGGCAGTTTGTGCTATTCAGTTAAAAGCACATTCAGAACCGAGTTCAACACCGAATCAACTGGTGCGCTGTAAGCAGTCAAAAGTAAGTAGTGGTTTACAACGCACGCCACCAATACACGGTGATAATTTGGAGAAGAAAGTTGATGCGCAAAATGATATTCGGGAGATAAAGTAGGACGTAACGTGGCTAAAGTTAATGACGTTTCATCCTAACGTGCCAAGGCACTACAAGGAACAAGTAGGACACCAGTGCTCTACGTTGTCCTTTTTAGTCACGTTCACGTTCACGTCCTACTTTATCTCCCTATTAACTTTTTTGTCCACATATCGGGAAAAATGCGAAAGGTGTCGTAGAAAGAAATGCCGTTGAAACTTTGGTAGCAACCCTGGGCCGAGAGCGATTGTTGCGGGAACTAAAGAGGAGAGACTTGAGTTAACTTGGCGTCGCGCCTTCCTTCTTTTTTTCTTTTGTTTTTTTCTTGATTTCCGTTGCTCGTCCGTTCGGTTCGGTTGAACGCTTGAAGCCGTGGTTGATGGCCGGTGGTCTTTGGGGGCAGGCGAGTGCGGCAAGCGCGACGGCCAGCTCCTCTACCCGAACCGCGTGGCCGTGGTGCGGACGTCGGGCGACATCGTGGTGACGGAGCGCAGCCCCACCCACCAGATCCAGATCTACAACCAGTACGGGCAGTTCGTGCGCAAGTTCGGCGCCAACATCCTGCAGCACCCGCGCGGCGTCACCGTCGACTCGAAGGGCCGCATCGTGGTCGTCGAGTGCAAGGTGATGCGCGTCATCATCTTCGACCAGCTCGGCAACGTGCTGCAGAAGTTCGGCTGCTCCAAGCACCTCGAGTTCCCCAACGGCGTGGTGGTGAACGACAAGCAGGAGATCTTCATCAGCGACAACCGCGCGCACTGCGTCAAGGTGTTCAACTACGAGGGCGTCTACCTGCGCCAGATCGGCGGCGAGGGCATCACCAACTACCCGATCGGCGTGGGCATCAACCAGGCCGGCGAGATCCTCATCGCCGACAACCACAACAACTTCAACCTGACCATCTTCACGCAGGACGGCAACCTGGTGAACGCGCTCGAGTCGAAGGTGAAGCACGCGCAGTGTTTCGACGTGGCGCTCATGGACGACGGGTCCGTGGTGCTGGCCAGCAAAGATTACCGGCTGTACATCTACAGATACCTGCAGATACCGAGCGTTGGCCTCTGAACGGTTTCTCTTTCGAGGTGTTCGTGTCGGTAGTTGTCATGAAGAAGAAGAAGAAGAAGAAGAAATAAGCAACGCAGGCGGTCTTCTTCTACTTAACTACGTCTCGAGAAAAGGTTTTTTGTTTAAAGTGTGCGTGTGTGTGTTTCCAGAGAGGTTTTTTTTGGCGGCATCCGAAGTTGGAAGGAGACGGAGATATTGTTACTTAAAAGGAGGAAGACGAAGACGAAGAGGAGTTTTTTTTTTTTTTGGAGAAGAAAGTGTTGTTGGTGACTTATTTTGTTGTTTCGTTTTAAATAAGCCTTTTCTGCGCGGCTATCCCCGCGGCCAAGTTGACGCTTCGATCGATCGACTTGTCCGGTTTGAAAGGAAAAGGAGATGATGATGATGACCTACTACTACGATGACATATCCAGTCCGGTCACTCTTGTCGATGACCGTGCGCCGATGCCGAGATGGCGGGTTTACTTTTTCCCCGCTTTACTTTGTTCCGTTCCTCAATGTGCGTGTCTCTTGTTTTTTTCTATACGATACTTTTTCTTGCGTCTGTGATCTTCCAATAGTAAGTGTAAGACTTTTTTTGGACATCTTTGTGAAGTGGGAGTCGTTGGGGGAAAGGTGGGTTTTTTGAATCTTCTCTTTCTTCTTCTTCTTTGTTTTATTCCGGTACTTTCCTTCATCATTTCCGCACGATCGCGGTTCACGTTCGTCGGAAGAGTGACGTGAGAACGAAGCCCTTTTCCGATAATAATGCAAATTTAGATGTTTGCGTGTGCCTGATCGATCGATTGGTTGATCTTAGCGGAACAGTGACACTTATTAACTTGTTTCCCAGTTTTGTTTTTCTTCTCCTCCTCCTCGAAGCCCATCGACACTTCTCCCCAAGTTCTCGTTACAAGTATTTTTAAGTTTATTGTTTTGCGTTTACCTGATTCTTTTTTATTTTAGAAGGAAAGACGGTGAGAGAGAGAGAAGGAGAATGAGAATGAGAAAGAAGAAATGGTTTTTGTTTTACGTGTATTAATCGGATGGTTTGTTTGTTAGTCCCATTCTTTTATTATTACTATTATTATTTTTTTAGTTTATTTGAAAGTTTCATTTTTTTTTCTTTTGAGGATCGAGAGATTTCTGTGTCAAGTTTGGGTGCTGCGAACGCTCTTTCTTTTCTATCTACTATAAAAAAACACGAAGTTGTTTAAACTGTTGCTCGGTTAGAGTTGGATGTTTTCAAGTTTGAGGGGAAAATATTTTAAAATAAGAAATGTTTCTGCGGCATCCCCCGGGGAAAATAATCCCAATCTCCTCCTCGCGAGGTAAAATGGATTTTTCCCACGCGAGGATTCGGTTCTCGAGATGCGAGATCGTGTTAAGGCAAGGGAGGGGAATATTTTCCAGATTTGCGGATGGCGCAGAAAAAGTGTTACTTAAAAGTGAAGTTATAAGAGAAGAGCGTTCGCAAAAATGTTTACGTATTTGCATTTATTTTTATTAGTTTTATTTTTTTTTATCCTGTTCTGTTCTGTTTCAGAGTCTACTTCTTACCTACTAAGTAAGGTTTTCCTCCCTCTTGATAAGTTTGTCCGCAGCGTTTTTTGTTTTTTGGGGAGGTTTGAAATCCCTCGTAATGGGACCAAAATGCGATGACGATTGGGGCCCATTCGCTGCTAGTCACGCGGTTCATTGTTGGGAGGGGGAAACGTAAAATCTTCTTCTGCCAGCACAAAGACAAAATGAATGAAACAAAATAATTGATCTCGTGGGGGAAAAATAAGAAAAACACAACCACATTACACGAATATCGTACACAGGGTTCTTATAAAGGAATTCCTCAGCTTTTTTTCTCCTTTCCCTATCGATCAGTTCGGTTCCCGCCACTGCATTCATCGATAGAGTATTTTATCTGTGATTTTTTTTGTTCCCCTCCAACACTTATCTTAAAAACTTTTCACCAATATTGATTTTTCATTTGTTACTAAGAAATAATTGATACGAATGGGATTTGTTTTTTTTCCTTTTTCCTTCTCTGCCAACTTTTAAACCGTTACGTTGCGGGAACCACTTTGTTAAACTACTATTACTATTTATTACGACCATTATTGCTATTTATTATTTTGTAATTATTATTATTATTATTACGATTATTACGTGGTTATGATTATTATAAAAACAGTAAAACCTGTTTCTGTGATTTCTATCTCGAGTTTTCTGATATATATTTTTTTCTGGGGGAGTTTCTGTTTGCTTGTAAATGTAGTTTTCCCAGTACTGTTTTTGAAAAGATAATTGAGAATAGTTGCCGAATTACTCCATCCGGAAAAACAAAATAGTGCCAACAAGGTTGTTATTTTGGTTATTGTGGAGGATTGATTTTTAAATTAAGTTAAATCATCATTTGAATTTCATTGAGCTCTAATTAAGTATTTCCAGAATATTACCCTGATGGATTTATAAGTCGATGATCCCCCCCTTCCCACTTCCATGATTGAAACTTGAACTTGTCCATCATCGGTTTGAAAACCCATTAATGTGATGAACATTGAATATACTGGGAGGAAAAGTTGTGCCGTAGTATTAGCGAATTGACGTAAAAAGTAGTTGGCCGTGTTTTGCGGATCGGCTGTTTTTCCCGATCACTTCTCTTTGCAGCTACCGATGCACCCTGATACGGTGGCTGTTATATATTGTGCTAACCTTAAATCGATTGATTATTATAGAAGGGTGTAGCTCACTTAATTGATTTTTTTTCCCCGGTCCATTTGTTCGTTTTTTGTTTTTACGTACGTGTCTCCGAGAATAAGCCTTGTTTGAAACTCCTTCGATGATACAGAAAAAAAAATCTCGTTGTTGACTTCTTGAAGAAATTTGGATGATGGGGGCAGTTTTTATTTTTGTACTACTTTGCCATGTGTACTTAAAGAAAAAAGCAACACACAAGTCTATCTATATATCTTCCTTCCTCGCATTTGTGTGCAGCGTGTTGCGCGGGATTTAACGCGATGATGATGGTGATGATTGCGGAAAGATGAGGAAGAAACGAATAAGATTTGTAAAGAAAAGAAAAAGGATCGTCCACAAACAATGCGTCTTAACCATTTTCATCGAAGACTTCATTGTAGGATTCAACGGCAAATTGTTTTCGCTTTCACTTTCCCGTTTATTGGAAACGGTAACCCATATCAAAGTGGTGTATATCGTAGTTGGAAATGTCCTCTAGCTATAAATCATTAGACTACAGTAATCTCCTGACTAATATGTAATGCGTAAAAACCTAGTTAAGTCCCTATTGGACAGGCTTTACTGTATTTCAGTTTGTTTTTGTGTTAATTCTTTTATATATTTGCTGTACTTTTATTATATATCCGAGTAATACTGCTGCTGCATCGTGTTTCATTCGTATAAATAATACTGTGTATAGTTCGTTCAAAAGAAGTTGAGAAAAAGGGGCGTGCCCATATTCGAAGCTTATTGGATAGCGAAACCCACGTGATATGTGGGCGTGAGTAGCAGTATAGATTCCGATGTCTTGATTGGCAGCAGAAGCAACAAGACACACCTTTTTTCAACGTAACCAATCGCGAGCACCGCGTACGCCACGCCTTTTTCCTCGACTTCTTTTGAATGGATTATAAAGAACAATTGTATTGAATATTACAAAGTTCTACGGGATTACTGCAGTGCAATGGTTTTTTCCATTATGTAATGTAGGGATGTTTGGTGTGAATGATGAAGACAATTTTGTGTTTGTGGACGATCCGAAGACGATCGAGAAAGTAGATTGTGTTTTTTTCTCTCTCTCGCGCGAGAAATGTAGAAGTTTGAAGTTCTCTTCCAAGAAAGTTAAATGTGAGGGCAACAAATCGCAGCCATGTTGAAAAATGATTCCAACTGTTGTTGTCCTTTACCAGGTTTTTTGCTACACGAATCATTGTATGTACATAAATGATATATTTAGCAACTTTACTACGATATAATTGGGATAATATTGCGTACGACTATTTAAGCAAAAAAGGAACCACAAAGCTGCTGCTTATAGCTATTTATTGGCTTATATTGTCTCTTCGGCGATGAAAGCATTTGTACTGTCGATCATTACTATATTATGATTATATCGGTCCAAGCAAAAAGAAAAACCGAATCCAATCCCCCCCCTGCACAATCCAAGTAAACCATTGTTTGGTCGACCACTTTGGGCTTCTTCTCGGTGCCAATGATCTCGAGAAGTAGTGCGAAGATGTGTATTACATTGCGCGATACAATCAGTACTCTTGTGCAGTGACCAAATTGCAAATGTTCGCTGTTTGGGCTGCATGTTCTGTGCTCACATTTTGCTTTCGAAATCTGGCTTATTTTGTGGGATATTATATCGTACAGTGTCACTTTTTAAAACCAGATACAAGTCACTCTGCCCACCTACAGTGACCCGAACCTGCCGAGTCGAAATGTAAACTGCAAGAGTTCACCACAATTTAAGCTATTTCAATTCAAAACTACATCTATTTGAATAAATTGAAATCGTTTTTGTTTTTAATGTAAACTGTTTTAGTTATTGATTTATTCAGTGTTTTACGTTGAAACGGCTTACGTTGAGGGCAAGCCGCAATTTACGGATATACCGTGTTGCATTTTGACTTAATTAATTGGCAGGTTTGGGTCACTTATACTCAGTTTTAACCCTCTGAATCTAACCATGTTCTAGTTAATCAGCAAAGCAAATGAAACGAATTCATTGTTACGAATATAGATATATAATTGCGATTTTTAAAAGTAGTGAGTGTTCGTGTTCAAATGTTGGTCCGATACTGTCAAGTGTATTTTATTCTGTGATTAGGTTTTTGTGCTAAGAAATGCATTGGAATTAAGTTTGTAAACAAGCCAAATATAATATACACAAGTTTTTAACATATCAGCAATAAATAAATGCCTATTATTTTTTTGCATAAATCCTGTAGTGGCTCGTGACATATTTGTGCCAAGTTGTGTACTTGCATGTTTGTAAATGTAAAAATGCTGATCATGGAGTTTTGGTTACATGTATAATTAATTTTCAGTGTCGTTATTCAGCAAAATGTTAATTCAAAACGAAATGACACATTAATTTCAAGTTTATACTGGATCACAAATTTCTGTATTTTGTTTTATAAACTAATCATTTATTTAATTGCACCAGCATTATAATAGGCATTTATAAATTAATATTCAATTTATCTTGTTTTTGCTCATTATTTGGCGAATTAACCGTTGTCTGTGATTACACGCATGTTGATGTACTTAATTTCAATTTACGTCCATATATATTAAAATATAGCAACTGAAAGGGTTAAAAAGAATAGATATTTGACAGTAAACGACTGACATGTTGTTTAGAACCGATTTGGGCAGGTTTCAGAGGGTTAAAACGTGAATTTGAAGTTACTGTTTCCGCAGACACTCCATACTTACTTAGCCGCTTGCGAGCCGCTCGGAGTATGGCACACCTGTTGCACTCGTATCACAGTTTTTATTTTTTTGTGAAAATTGCACTGCATTTGTGGACGTTAATCCTTTGCTCACGTGTTATTGCGGTTAACGTTTGCATTGCGTGCCCCTTTGCAGCCCTTAGCGGCCGGTGCCCTTTTAAAAAAATCCCCGTAAAGAAATGTTTCTTTTTTTTATTAAAACAAATGCAAATGGCGAGGAAGCGAATATGCAAGCGGATTTTTCCTGTCCATTTTTTGACGAATGTTATTCTGTTGAAAGTTGAGCCATTTTTGTCATGTACTATTATATAAAAAAATAACAATAATGAAACTTTTTAGCTGTTATGACCAAGTTGCGCGCCCCTTTACTCCACCACCCCTTCAAAACGTCGCACTCACTACACATATATACATATACATATATATATATTGAATATTTAACGAGATTTTTTGTCTTTTTTCCAAACATACAAAACAAATGCATGCCAAAGTGACGAATTAAGTGAGTGTTAATAGTACACCTTTTTTCCCCCCAAAATGAAGCTGCCAGGCGCAAAAAACTTGTTACATTTTTCCTGGTGTTTGTGAAACGTTAACCGACGCCATCTTTGTCTTATATTATATATATATATGATATTACTACTATATACTTGTGGAAATGGCACATTTTTTGGGGTGAATGCCGCAAATATACAGGCCGATTCAAAAATAATGCAGCGCATTGAATGAAGTACGATTAGTAAGTTACACCGGAATCAAAACCGAAATTTCTCTTTATATATGAAGATGCAGTAAGCAAAACTGTATGCAGATTACTGTTATGATTTGGAAATTAGGGTTTGTTAATATATGTTGAATGTAACCGAAAGATTTCAATGAAATGCCAGGAATTTCGGGATTTTATTCTAGGAAATTGTAAATCAAAAAACATTTTGGAGTTGAGACTGAAATTCAGTGCCCTAGCTACAAATGCTGTATAGTTACTTTCATAAATTGTAAAAGGACTGGGAAAATATTGGCAGATTTGCAAGATCGCGTACGTGTTTTTGAATCGGGTCCTGTGTTATAAGTATTATACAGTAATAATACTATTACGAATAACCATTTAACCAATAACAATAATGAGAGAAAAAAAAAGCCCAAAAAATAACCAAATAAACACGAAGCACAAAGTGTATTTTTGTGAGCGAGCCGATTTATCGATGTTAGCCTCCAATTTTTGTACCGATTTCGTATATTGGGACGTACGGACACGGGTCCCGCGCGCAAAATGCACTCCAAGTATACTCCTTTTTCAAAAATTACATACATAGCTTCCCGTGTTGTTGAACGTATATATTGTATTTGACGATTGCATTAGTTACGAGAAGATTTTTTGAAAGAATCGACTTTGCGAAAATGGTGACAATATTTTGAAGCTGCCTGCGCACCATACCGCTGCGGTGATTGGCAAGCGGTTCGCTTGGAAATCCCCCTCCGTTTGTCTCGTGTATGAAACTTATTATTATTATTGTCGATTGCACCAGCTTTTCTTTCGTTGCCCATTTCAACTTTTCCATCGATTGGAGAGCTAAAGGTTTGAGATTTTGAACGAAGGAGATCGGAAGATTCGGCCGCAAGCGGCTCGCGAGCGCGGCGTTGTACGGCACACCTACCGTTGAGATATCTTGGAAGAAGTAGTTCTAGTTTAGAGCTCTAGCTATTATAGCGATTGCATATATTGTACTCTTGAAAAGTATGGTGCACTGGCTGAAGCAGTATTCTCCTCGCACGCGCGAACCACCTTTTCGTTTTATTCGACAACACTGGCGATGATGAGTACTACGACAAAGATGATTGCAAACAGATATTGTTAGCTATAGTTATTTTGTAGCAAGTTTTTTGATTTTATTGCAGTTGTTTTTTTGGTTTGATATTATTATTTTTTTGCTCCATGGTCGTATTGATCGTGTACAGATTGTTTCCCCCTTTTGAGTCTTTAACTATTATTACTTGGTTAAGTATTTTCGCGTCCGGTTAACTGACAGGTCAGCTTTGAATCGTTTTTGTGTTATTTTTTAATTGGTTGATAGCTATTTTACCAATTGTTTTTCGTTGTTTTGTTTGTTACGTACCGTATTTTTCATTCTTTGCTTCTTTTTCTTTTCGCCAGAGTCTCAAGTTGTAAGTTTACTTAATTAGTTGGTTAACTAAGGAAGTGATGTGTGCATTTGGACCATATTAATAGACGGCCAGAGCAGCAAAAAATGGAAATGATCAAGAAGAGATTGATGTTTGTTCTTTGCGCGAAAGAAGAAGACGAAGATTAAGAAGTTAGTTGTGTGCAGCGGAAGCAATTTTTTTTTTGCAGAGAAATATGCAAATTGTAGTTGGTGTTTTGCTCCTTATTATTGCATAACGAATAGAAAAGGCAGCTGAGTTTGTCTTTTTTTTGAATGGAAACCAAAAAAAAACAGGGTCGTCAGCTGAATCTCATTTGTTGCTGCGCATTTTTACCAATTTACCGTTTCTTTTTTTCTAGTTATTTTGTTTGCTGTGTGGCGTTATAACAGATGAACAAATGCTTATTTTTGTTGCATAGATACGATGTTCCTTAACAAGAATCTGCCAATGCATTTCGACTGCTTATATCGAGATAAGTGTTACAAGGGAATGACTTTTCTCGGAGATACGCGACCGTTTGGCGCGCCATACCCAGCAAGCCGCTTAAGCAATAAGCTAGGTATGGCAAACCGAACGGTTGCGTATTCTCCATCAATAACCATGTGGATTACTTTCTTGTTTTTTTTTTACCATTATTAAGAAATACGAAAGAGAAGTTGGCTGTCGATATTTTTTACCACGGTATCGATACGTACGCCGCGTATCAGTGTGCCTAGTCATTATGATTTTTGCGTTCCTTCTTAAATAATTCCCCCCCCATATTCCGAGAGGCTTTAAAGAAAAAGAACTAAGAAATGGTATTCCTCGCTTGATATCGGAGCGATAACTTAAGATTAAGAAAACCGTTTGTTGACTACGTCGCATTGCCACAATTTCTCCCGTAATAATCTCTGTGTAACGGATGCATATGTTTGGTGGTTTGCAGTCGTTTCACTTGTGTCACGGTTGACGATATACATTTGCATAATATCGAGCCAATTAGCATATCCTGAAGCGAAGATCGATATAGCGATTGCCTTTTTTTTTCTACCCACCATTTTACAACCGATTGATTCATATTAATTGCTGAATTTTCCAGGTATTTGTCATTTGGAAAAAGAAGAGAAAAAAAACAAACAAATATTGCAAGAATATTCCCAGAATGTGAACAAGGAAAGAGATTTATAAACTCCTTCAAACCAATGTCAGTTTGTTATATAGTGTATTATGGTATTTCAATAAAGTATTTTTGTTTGCGTCTTACGAGAATTCGGTTTCCGTACTTTGGCACGCGGCTAGTGTTTGGCCTCCAAAGTGTTGTGCTGGCGTATCTTTTGATTATCAACAGTAGGAACGAAGAGATGTAATAAGTCTTGTGAGAAAGCAAGGCAAAGGAAGAAAATGACGTGAAGATATTGTCACTTGTGTAAGATTACGGGAACCCGCCATGGAGGTGGTTTGGTTTCTCGCGGCTCTCGCCGTCTTCCTCGCCATCCTCAATCTTAGACTCAAAACCAAGTTCCGTCGGATGTTAGATGCTCTTCCTTCTCCCAAATGCAACCCAATATTTGGGCATGCACTAATGTTTTTTACTGACAAACAAAGTAAGTGGGAACTGAACGTGTTGCGCATTTGCGAATCACGTGAAGTTGTTTGTTTTCGCTTCGAATTTTGAGAAGTTCCAAGGACAGTATGGGTACATATTTCCATATCAGTTATATATTCATGCAATATTCGTTGTAAGAATATATGATAAGCTGCAAATGGCATCGAATAAGGCAAGGCCGTGTTATATGTTTATTTTATATTGGGCTGAGTGTTTTGAAAATGAGGAAACCCGAACCTTGGAAATATGGGAAAAATGAAAGTGTATCCTTTGCTTGTAAAAAATAAAATGCAGTTATTTCTTTCCGCATTCAATATTTAGGCTATTGAGTACAAACTGCTTTGCTTACAGTCCAAAATAGTGTTAAGTTTTCATAATCTTAAATCGCACTGTGCCTAAAACTTTCTGCAATATAATCGATTGTTGCATAAACTTTTCATTTGTTACAGATAACATTTTTCACAGACTAGGTTTTTTGTACTTTCAATTCTGATATCTTTGATTAGATACAGATAAGTAAACAGGGCTAAATTACCAAAAAATTTATTTAAAATAGATACTTTTGGCTTGCTTTTGGGTAATGAGGGCTCAATAAACCGAAATAAAATTGTATAAAAAGTACTCTTGACACCCAAAATGCTCCCAATCAAGCCGTAAACCAGCGATAGGCACACTAGCCTAATCGAGAATTTTTGTTAATTAAGCACTAGATAAAATAAAAATTATAAAACAAAAATTGTGGTTTTTACATTGTGAAATACAGGGTGTTTCTAAACTACAGGGACAAACTGACAGGGCATATTCCCTGCATAAAAAGAAGACGTAAAGTTCCTATAAACCCATGTCCCTTAAGTATAGGACCTACATATAATGTGACATCCATAATTCATGCTCCCCACATCTTTCCATTGAACATTCATGATGCGTTCCTAATAAAGATGTGGGGAGTATGAATTATGGATGTCACATTTTTTTTTTATGTAGGTGCTATTTAAAATAGCTAAACGTTTGGAGACATAAGTTTATATGAACTTTGTCTTGTTTTCATGCAGGGAAAATACCCTGTCAGTTTGTCCCTGTAGTTCAGAAACACCCTGTATATTATAGAAATATAGAAAGTATAAGCTACACTTCATAACTTATGTGGTAGTTTTTCATGTTAAGGCTCTAGCTGTAGGGCGCAATTTAGTTCCCCTTCCCCCTTAATAAATTATAATTAAAAACATTTATAGGCTCTAAGGAATTCCAAATTGGTTAGAAAATAACGAGTTTAATGAACAATAAATTGTAAATTAAAACATGGGGAATTGCAAATTTGACACAAAAGCGTTTTCAAAATTGGACTAGTAAATAATTAAATTGAACCTCAATGTTTTAATGTTATACAGAACTGTTAGAGGTTGCTGAAAACCTATTGCGACAATACTCCAAAGAAGGACTTGTGCTAGTTTGGTTAGGGCCGGTTCCATATGTGTTACTATTTAATGCAGAAACAATTGAAGTAAGTCTCGCAATGCTATCGTATTCAAATACGCAATTGCATGTAATTTTTCATATTTCGGTTTCAGCCTCTATTGTCTAGTAGGAAACATATCAAGAAAGGTCTATCGTATAACTTCTTGAGGCCGTGGTTAGGACTAGGTCTGCTAACCAGCGATGGGCCCAAGTGGACATCTCGAAGGAAACTTTTGAC
>WWPM01024758.1:0-26983 GCA_023279145.1 Glomeris maerens | reverse complement strand
AACTTACGTTTCCGTTTTTGCTTCTTGTTGTAAGGCATGAATGTCCGCCGCCGATGGCAGAGGGTTCGGAAGGCTCTGGCTGATCGCGTGATCGTTCGCATCGTTCTGCAACGGGAACGGGAAAACGCTCAAACCCACACTGCGCAATCTCGAATTCGCTTTGACAGTCAGCGCGAGACAAACAAATTATACGAAATTCCTCCTAAGACGCGATCGGAATCGTTAATACGTTAAGGAAACCGAATAGAATTGTAGGGGGAGAAAAAAAAAAGCCTTGACCCAAATATGCTAACGTAACACGTAATCCAAATAAAAACACAAAACAGGCAGAGAAATCAAATAAATTAACCCAGCCCTATCAGATCTGAAACCGGCCGCGGCAACTTCACCGCACCGAGAATCTAATTATATACAGGGATGCTGCCACGACCCGGAGAACCCGATCCGTGGAGAAAAGGATATATACAGAAAATGCCACACACACCGCAAAAATCAAACCACAATTTCGGGGGAACACAACAACAAGCATTAAAAAGTAAAATGTCCCTGTAAAAGAAAAAAAAAAGGAAACAAGAAGATTAATAGTAAGTTACTACTGCCGGCTCGACACCAAACAGTAGAGTACCTGATGCACTGATTTAACGGTCCCTTGGTGGTACTGCTGATGCATCGCCAGGACATTCTCGATGTGAACTTGATGTTGTGGCTGGTGCTGCTGATATTGGTGTTGCTCCATCAAAAGGTTAGCGTTAGAGTCGTTAATCGCCCCGACAATAGCCGCAGACGGAAGGGAAGGACACGGGACGTTTGGCACGCAACGGACCGGGATCAGCACCGGCTGCTGCTGATCCAAGGTCTGGTGTTGATCGAACACCTGAGCAGGGTACGCAACGTGGATCGGGTCCCCGTAAACCGGGCCCGTGGCGAAAAGAGTTTCGGAGGGCTCGGTCGCCGCCACAACAGCGTCCCCCTGAGCGGGAACTTGAGGAAGAGTAGGGTGATGGTAGCCGTCTACGGCCACCGGCAACGGCAACGGCACGGGAACAGTACCGGGAGGAGGAGGAGGAGGAGGGGAAGGGGACACGGGTCTGCCGAGGAGTCCGTGGGCTTGGTGCTGCTGCTGCACGTGCGCCGATATGTAACCCAGGTACGGGTTGGCCAACACGGCTTCTCCGACAACCGCGGAAGGGGCCACCGCTCCTACCTGTTGAGGTTGAGAAGACTGCGGCTGGTGCGGCATCTGAAGGTGCGCGTAGCTGTAGTGCTGCGCCGCCGCCAAGTACGCATGCTGTTGGTGGAAATGCTGCTGTTGCTGGGTTTGCGAAGTCACACCCTGCTGTTGCTGCTGTTGCTGAGGAGGAGGAGGTTGCTGACCGTGGAACGTGAAAGGAAGACCGGCAGGGGTAGGACCCACGAGGCCCAGTCCGTACGGATTCTGGTAACCCTATTTGGAAAATATAACTCGGTCAACAAATGTCTATCTCGATCAGCGCGTTCGTTCATATGGAATTGAATTCCTTCTCGTGCGAATATCACAAACAAAAAGCGCATACAGAATTTGGAATTGTACATCACAATTTCCACACCTGGCCGGGTTGATAATACTGTTGAAGCGGAGCCGTTTGCGGTTGAGATTGCGGCAACTGCGCCGGTTGACCGGTGACTAACGCTGCAGCCGGTTGACTCGGTTTCACACTCGTGTCCGCTTGGATCGTAGCGTAGCCGCTGTCCGGAGAAACTTCTGCGCAACCAAACAAGTCAGGTGTGAAATTACGTCTGTGCACTTGTCAAACGTATTGATCAACATGGAAAAATACACGGCAAAAACAACCTCGTACGTAAAATTTCAATCTCCACAATGATCCGTGTGACGACTAACACCACTGGAAATAATCACAAGGCCGTTATTGGTAGTATTTGTATATTGGTATTCACTATCATATCTGCAAATTCCTGTACATTTTTTACACTAGAAAACTGGAAAAGTGAGGGAAACTTTGAAATCAAGGTGAATTCAAACCAACCTTGAATAGTTTATACCAAAATCAAAAAATATTACCATCAACTTTCAATAGAATGGGATATTTTGGGTATTATTTTCTCAACAGCCGATAACAATAAGAGGATGCAAAAGTTATATTTCTGCCAACAAACTTTCGTACTTCTCGGTGTACGCGTGTGATAACTGCAAGACCCAAAATAATAAGCTGCGATACGAGAATGGGCCGAAGGCCGGCAAGAATATCCAGATAAGTAAATACGAAAAACACACTAAATGTATTTTAGTAACCTAGAATTTGAGAAATAATGTCTGTAAGGATAAGCGGAGTAATTCTACCTTTTCTTGGAGTAATCTGCACAAATTAACTACTAATAGACATAAGTGAGAATTTCACAAACAATTACACCTTTGCAAATTTGCTTACGCGTTTAGAAGAAAGCCGACATAATAAATATACGACCGCATTTGTCATTTGGAAATGCAAACTTACTGGTTATCCTCAAGGCCACTTTTTCCCTACCGAACTTCATGTTTCCGCATTAAAGACAATTCTTAAGACAAGCTTTTCCTACAACTTCTTCAGGGGCAAACGCAAACTTTCTCAGTGGCGCATCGCACCGCAAAATGGAACAATGTTGCAAGCCGCACAGAGTCAACAACATCAATCACATATGAAGTTTGAATGAGCACCAAACTTTTGCACCTTTTAGTCTCTGTGCATGATGGGAAACTGAACGTTACACAACAACCACGTTGCGATTGCCATTGGATAATCGGCTTCGAGTAGGCGTCACGCCAATGAAATTATCAAACAATGGCCAAATATCTTCCCGCGCCACCGGTTCCAAATCATTCTAAATACTACACAAATTACAGTTGGCATGTTACGATGTATGATCACACCACCGAGTTTAATTTGCCAATTAGGGAAAATGAATATGGAGAAGTTTTGTCCACCCCTCTTTCCATCAACAAAATATATATAATTGGTTTTGCGGGAATTTTTTAAGGTTGCAATTTCTCAATTGGGTCATAAGAAACGAGGGCAAAGCAAAAGAAAACACGAATTAAACTTTCCCCGTCTTGAGCTGGATCAAACTTCATTCCGAGTAATTAGGAACTGTGAAATGAAACGCTTTCAATTTCCGATCAAAAATCAAGAGAACACCGGATAATTGAAAAACGGGATGACACTCGAAGCCAATTCTTGAAATGCACATATTTGTTTAGTTATACACTAACATGTTAAGATTTTAATGACCATGTGATCAATGTCAGCATAACCTGGTGACACACTTTATTCTCCGTTTGAAACACTCACTCGGGTGTATAACTGTTATAATTGCAGTAAAGTGTGTTTACGCATTACAAAATGTTACAGAAATTATTAAGTATTATTTTGCCTTGCAATTAAACATTACAAATTTGTGAAATAAGTTGTCTTTTCAAAGATAAAGCCAATCAATAGTATAAATACTAGACAAAAACTCCCAGGATATTTTTAGAGACTTAACCGTATCTAAATAAAACAGTAGTTATTATTTATTATTATTATTTCTTTATTTCTCCCCTCGTTCGAGGAATTGAAAGGGTCCAATCAGTAACTAATAATCAAACAGTAGTTTGTTTGTTTTTTTATTAAGAGAAGTTTTGCAATTTTGATAACATTTTCAAGTTATTAATTGAAGATTCACATGACTGGTCGTGTATTTCTTTCAATTTCATGGCATTTATGTAAATAACTGGGATAAAGTCAGGTCTGGGTTATAAAAAAGTCACTTGTTCATCAAAACCTCGATATTATTAAGAAGAATATCCTGAAACACAGCGCTTAACAAGTTGGCTCACAAAGAAACACTGACGGGACAGGTTTCGCTTTATATTTACCTTGGATGCTCGAATCCAGCGCTCCGCATGATGGCACCGTCAGCTGGTCTTGCGTGACGGGCGGCACAGGTGCGGCTACCGCATTGGACGACGCGTCCGCGCAAGCCACTTCGGCCAATCTCTTCCTGTCCTCGCGTTCCCTCAGAAGAGTGGCAATCTGGCTTCGCAGAAGATTGGCAACTATGCGCACATCCTCTTCCAAAATCAGGCCAGTCTTCGCCTAAAAAATAAAACAGTTGATTTTACTACGTACGTGCGATATACGAAATTGACAAAAAGAGACAACAGAAAAAACGAACCATCCCCTGAGCAATCTCGTCGGGGTTCTCGGAGTGAACATCCACCTCAAACTGGATGGCTTCGTTCTCCTTGTGCTTGTCTTTCCTCTTCTTGGGGTCGAGCACGCGAAGCCGGAGCTCGATGCGGTCCGCGCCGGACACCACCGCTTCATCCTTGTTGACGAACTCCACTTTGAGGCCGATGTCCTCCATGAAGAAGTCGATGTTGAGAAGGTCCTTGACAGTAGGGCTGCCCACGCCAAGACAAGACAAGAACCGAGAAAGATTCAGACGTGTGCAATAAAAGTTATAGCAGAGGGGGGGACACGGCAGGTTATTAAATTTGCGTTACCGCTCCTCCTTGCGAAGCCGCGTGCAACGGTCAATGATGTCTTTGATCTCCACGTTATCAACTTTTTCGAAACTTAATGGCCTCACACCCTGTTCAAACAAAGCGTTTGTTGTTTTATTACCGCGTTTCGTCGCCCGAACCACGAAACCAAACGCATCACACCGCACGAAGCGCTATATTAATTTGTTCATCTTAGTGTATACGTACGATGCGGTTTCCACGAGGATATTACACAAACTTATCAGTCCTCATTTAAAAGAAATCACAAGATAATGCAATCTCTATTGAACGAGTAAACTGTAGCCGTTTCTTAACCTTGATTTTAAACATATGTCACTGTCTCTGCAAAGACTTCTCGCTTTTGTTTCCACTATAATGCATGCATCATAAAGAACCCGGCAGCAAATCTGTTATTTCCCTGTAATATATTACGTGTCCGCTTCGTGATCTGTGATGCGCTGATACAGCACTAGGCCTCGATTGATCTCCAACAAGTTCCGATTGAAATCGGATCTTCGCAGCACATATCCAAATCCAGCAAGTAGCTAGCGGACACCTCCGATACTTATTAACTTCCACGAGATCACGTGCTCAAGTGTAATTACCCTCGCGCAATTATTTTACACGTCAACACTTTTACACCGTTTTACACGCACGCATCAATTCTTTTACAATCTCGCCGCAGTAATTAATTGCGCACAATTGGGAACTTTTTTACGGGGAAATAACAATCGGTTTCTCTTCTACGCGGCTCCATTCACGCGCAACTTGAAAACCACAACCCAACTCTAATTACGCAACTTACGCTGATAACTTTCTTGTATATTTGAGCGGGTCCGCGACACTCGGAGTACGGGTACTCCGAAGTGGCCATCTCCAGCATGCACATGCCGAAAGCGTACAGGTCCACCGACTCGTCGTAGTGTTCCTCGTAGACTTCTGGGGCCATGAATTCCGGGGTACCTTTTAAGATGCCGCAAAAGTCAGAATGCATTATCGGACTTTGACTCGCGTAGTTATCGAAAAACCCTCACCGATGACGCTTTTGGCGAAAGACCTGTTCTTCAGCGTGGCCAGACCCAAGTCGCCGATCTTGACGGAGCCCGTGGTGCCCGTGATGAAGATGTTGTCGCATTTGAGATCGCGGTGGATTATCGGAGGAGATCTCGAGTGAAGGAAATGCAAACCCTTGAGTATCTGCCGGCACCAACTCTTCAGTACCTTCAGGTTGATCTTCTTGAAACGCCGCAGATACCTGCAACGCAACCAAGCCGTAAATACGAATAAATAAAATAGAATTTTGCTTGTGATATATAATCTCCCAAGTGCGTAACCTTACGTTCTCAGAGTTCCCGATGTCATCAGCTCGGTGACGAGAACGATGTACTTTCGCTTCGGTGTTGCAACTTCCCAGTAGTCGTAGAAGCGCACGATGTTCGGATGCTGCAGACCTTTCAGCATCTCGGCCTCGTCTCGAAACCGCTGCCGGTCGTTTTTGCTCAGTTTCTTCTCCTGAGAACGGCAAATAATCAAGTGTGCAACAATTGCAAAACCTTCACCATACAATTTAAATCATCCCATGTCCATCAAACTGTCACCATGCTTTAGTATTTCAAAAATATTTCATGTTTTCACACATGTTTCAGACGCATTATTACCTGTATATGTATATTTGTAAATCATTTCGGCGTGTATTCTTTCCCTTTTTAATTCTAATGAAATTATTTACTGGCCAACATATAAGGCAGTTTAATTAAAAAAAGGTTGTCATTTCAATTTCGCTGTCGAGCATTTTAATAACATTTATTATAATGAACAGAACATAATTAGGTCGATTTGCGGACCAATTTGAGTTTTTTTTTGCACCCTGAAAATGACAAGATAGTTCCTGGTTTTTTTTTAAAGCTTTGACATCAGTCAAGCTTTTAGATTCAAGGAAATCCAAAAGAAAGCCACAAAGTCCCGACATGCGGCTCACGTCATCCCAAAGAAAGTCTCTAAAAAGAGTTATAAAAGTACAGATGCATCGACGAATCGATTATTCGAATTGGTGATAAATGCGCGACGACGGCGCTCCGGCCACGAGCGTCATAGAACGCTGCCCCGCATTGCATGTCGGGATTGATGGCCGCCGACCAAAACCTTGACGCCACTGGGCTTCTTTTGTTTTGCCATTTCCTTAGTTTTTTTTTCTTGTTAAATAAAACTATCTTCAAAGACGTCATGGCCGAAATCCTACACCGACATTTGTCTTTTTTCGCTCTTTATTTGAACAACTTTACGATAATTAGTTCAACGTGCTCCCTAGTCGAAATACTGGCAGTGAAATTCAAGATTTTACTGCCAAATTGTGAAAAGCACGCACTAAATATATAAGCAAACCACCTTTGGCATTTAAATGTAGAAATTAGAAGTACAAGTGTAATTTAATTTTTGATAGGTTTATTGCGAAGGCCATCGACAGCGATCTAAACCGGTGCTACCACGCTTATGCTGAAACACGCATCGTAAAATATGCAATGCGTATTTCTCTGAAGGACGTTATGTAATGCCGCATTCCTGCACCGCATGGGAACAATGCAGAATTTACGTTCTTAGGTTTCAAGTTTAAGTTCACATTGCAAACGCATTTCCTTAATCCAATAAAATACTGTAAATAAGAATTGTGTGAAAATAGCTTTCACGTTGGGACAGAGCATTAATTTTAGGGCTGTTTTAATAATAAGGGTTAAAGTGTAGGTGGCGCCAGTGAAGCGAGCCAAAACTAGTCACGTGACCTTCTGTCAGCGATAGTTTATCGGCCGGAATTCGCCGACTAAATCCATTTTTTTTCCCCACTTTCTTAAATCATGCGTCTCTAAATATAATCATAATACGCTAATGACGTCATCACCGGCGTATAGAGCAGTTTCAAAACGACGTCCGGGCCAAAAGTTGAAAGTTACTCAAAACAAAGTCAACACGTGTCCATCCATATTGGCAAAATCAATCCCCACTAATCGTCACAAATCGAAATACTCGTCACATCAAAATATTCTTTAAATAAGCAAATAAAGATGTCAAAAAGGGACAAAAATTTGGAAATCAATTTCTGCGAAAATCTTAAATATACAGTCGAGTCCGGTTAAAGTGACATCGTTTGGCAATCCGGAGTGTCAAATTATGCGGACCTGTATAGTGCGGTTCAACACTGAACGTCCAAAGAGCAGAAGCGTCATAATTTGCGTGAAAGAACCGATTGCACGCTCTATATCCATCCGCGATACGATATTGTCGATAAATCACACAGGAATATATTACAAGTTTAACTGGAATTGGCACTACTTTCATTTGGATTGGCACTACTTTCTTTGAACTCGCACGAATACAGCTCCATAAAAATCATAAAAACCATCACAAATTACGTATAACGCCCCTACTATTTGCAAACTCTCAGTATACACTTATGTTGAACCGCACTGTACAAAATTTACGTTCAAATTACGACTGTATTTCATTTATGTATTTTCATTTCCGCAAATAAGTTGCGCATTTTATTTAATTTGTAATTTGCGACGAGTTTTACCGATGTCAAACCGTTCAAATTGCCCCATTAATGCAAAGACTATCTAATAAGATTCAGAAAATCCCTATTCCAATGGTAATTTACGTACAGTATGCTGCACATTCGAAATTGGAATTAAGTTTTAACGCAGTGTGACGCGAAGCCCGCAATTCTTCCCTTTGTCGCAATTTACTCAACCCAGACTGGTTTTAATGAAATGTTCATTGTACTTCGGTGTCAATAACTAATGTTTACTGTACTGCCCAAGGTAAAACACCACACTTCCTATTTTTCTTATAAATAATGACGTCCAACAAGTGCACACACTGTATACTATCTGAAAGAAACAAGAGTAACAAAGGGAGTTTCAATTAACAGGTGTAATTTCACCAGTGTATATATAAAAGGTGTGGGTCACGTGACCCGTTTCATTATTGGCCAATGCAAACACTGGATTGAACCGAATGAAACCGGATAATACACTCCCCCCCCCCACTAAAAATATCACCAAAACCTGCAACTATTTTTTTTAAACATCATGTATAAGAACTGTTTTTAGTGTTTTAAAAGCTTGGCACTAATTTCGTCGAATCTAGACGAAAATAATTGCTCCACATCTTAAATTAGAGAATGTCCAAAAGGAATTGAAAGAGAGAGAGAGAGAGAAAAAAACAGATCATGTGACCGACCTTAACCCTCAAATATGATCCCAATTAAGATAACACGGCCATTAAGGAAAAACTCAAAGCTAAATTGCAATGCACTAAATACTTTGCACGAAAAAAAAACACATACAAGGGCGGCTGCAAATCGATTTCTGCAAGAATAAAAGCATGAAATGATAGTGTACTATACGTATCAAACACAATACCAATGTTACTCTTACGCATGGACGAACCAAGGACCCAATACTGTATATAAAGGTCCTCGTATAAACGGAAAGTACCTGTAAAATAAAGAATATGCCCTTACCTGAAGCTCGCACCACGCGACTGCGACCCCCGTCTCTGTGTCCAGGCCCTTGTACACCGTCTTGAAGGACCCCCTGCCGATCTCATCTTCGAACTTAAGGAACCTTCCGTCCGGCGAAGACGCCACGGCACGCACCTCATCGTCGTCTTCTTCCGTCTCCAAACCTTGCTCGAGAAGGGCCTTCTTGGCGGCCGCGAAATCGGCCCTTCTCACCACTTCCGTCTTCAGTCCTTCGTCCTCCTCATCGTCGTCTTCTTCTTCTTCATCCTCCTCCTCCTCCTCCTCCTCCTCCTCATCATCTTCGTCCCCCGCATCCACTCTCACCTGCGGGTACTCTCCGTTCACGACGGCCAACGGGCCCTTATTGCCCTCTTCGTGGTCCTGGTCCTGCGGGCTTGGGCATCGAGTGTTGAAAGTCACCTTGTCGAAGTTGCCCCTGATGCTGACAGCGGCCGGACCGGCTTTGTCCTCGTGAATGTAGGCGAGTACCGGCGAGGACCTATCGCCCGGCCCCATGCCGTTGGTAGGCACCTTATGGGCCGCCACCTTTGGGTCCTTCTTGGCTGCTAACATGGCCCCTCTCTCTCTCAGGAGAACGCGTCGACGGCTGCTAAGTAGCGCGAAGTCGCTGGATGCCAGCGAGCGACAGATACTAGTAGTAGTAGTAGGGAGCCAAGGACCACCACGGCTGGCCCTTTCCTTGCTGCGGTAATAGTGGACACCACCGTCACAGACATACAACAAACTCACCACGGCCACCAAGGCAACGGAAGAAAAAAAAAAGACAGACAGAAAAATAAAGAAAAAAACAGTCAAGACTTTGGGGCGAATTAGACTGGGGTCCTTTGGTGCCTTGTCGGTCGCACTTTCCTACTTCGTATGCTCGGGGCCTCTTCGGCTGCCGGCAAAGCTACTGCTGCTGCTTGCTGGCTTCGGTCCCAGCACCGGTAAGGGTACTTGGCGGTGAAGAGGGGCACTTCACAAGGGCCATTGGCCGAGTGGACTCGCGTGTCCATCGCGATGACCGCTGCTGCCCTGCTGCTCATCGCTGTCTCCAAAGTGGGGAAAAGGCATTCGGCTGCCGAATGTGGGGCTCTTGAGATGCGGGTTCTTACCGCCAGGGGGCTGCTCTGCATCCAGATCCTATATCAACCCTGGGACACTGCAAGCAACACAAAACAGGGTTAGGTAATTGCAAATTAAGTCGGTATATCTAGCTTTGTTATTAGTGAACAGCTCAATGGATTGAATGACAACTAATTGTTAAGATTACAGGGAATTAGGCTGTGCAAATACAAAACATGATTGTAATTGTGCAGAATATTGGGCAAGGTCCAACGTTATGTGCGTGAATCATCTTATTGCCTTATTCACAGTTATTTCTCAATTGCACATTAAAATGTGTGTATTCCAAAGCGCAACATGAGCGCCCTCTACAATTGCTTTCATCATTCAAAACTTACTCATTTTCGTAACATTACAACTTGTGTCACTGAAATATTGCAAAATCGCCAATCACTATCTCGTGTTTTACTGCATCGCCAGCAGATGGCACTGCGATCGCAAAAACAACGGTTATATTTAAAATGTATTTTTCTGTATATATATATATTTATATATATACTTTTATCTATGAACCATCTCGGTCAAAGCGTATCTGTGAACTGAAAATTCCTAATGTCATCCTGGTAAACATTTTATCTTTCTCCACTTCCTGCCACACGACAAAATGCACTGACTGAGACAAATATGTCTGTCTCGTTCTCTAGGCCACGCCTCCTATTTATATTTCAAAAGCAGATATAGGCCATATTGTTCAATTAAAATTCGTTTTGTACAGTCTCTATAAGAAAAGACACTTAAGAGGAAAGCAATAACGATCGTAGTTTTCCAAACCAGGCCCTAATAATAACGTACACGTCATTAAAGGGAAATTTTGGACAAGGCGTTGTTGTACAGTCAGGCGCGTGACGTCATCGCTTTTCAAGCCGCCGTTTATTAGCCGGTCAAGACTGAGAGAGACCTTGGCCGGCTAAAGTAAATTGTTCTCCCTCTTCGTTCTTCATTGCTTGTCTCAAACAACAAAAGAAACGCCTTTTTTTAATAAAACACGCTGCAATCAATGTTAAAAAATAACATTTCCATAGTCCCTTTAAGAAAATTCGGAGAGGGAAAAAAATATTGGGGCCGAGGTTGACGACGAGAATTGCTCTCGACGACGACAAACACGCAATTAAGCCTACTCGGTATTTCCCGTTATGCTCCTCGTTCGATGGAACGTTTTTTGAAAATTCAAATTGAAAATGGAACGTTTCAGCGTTAGCTCCGCCCCCGCCGGTTATTCCATCTTGCCGAAATGCCCGTAATTTAAACGTCCTTCATAAACGGTTCGAAGACCGTACGGAGATTAGAGGGGGGATGACTTCCTCTCTTCCCTCTCGCATACACACACACACACACACACAGTAGACTCGGGTTCAACCGTAGGTTCAACATTTCCCTCAAAAATCTTGGTGCGAACGACGTCGTAAAGTGGCCATTTTCACGCGAACCTAACCCGGTAGAAATTGAAAATCTTACCTGGAAGATTGCTGGAAGCAGAAAACGAACTGAAATGGCCAAATCCAAAGAGAGTATCACGTCCAGCTAGCCTTTATATTCCGTGCGTGCCGATGACAATCTCCATTTTGCCTACTTGTTCCGTCGGACCGACTGGAGCTGAGAGTATGACGTCACGCGGGACATTTATGGGGGGAGGGGGGAAATTAGGACAGGCAGCGCCATAACGGCGCGGCGGAAGAAGTGAGAAACAGCGACGATGAAGAGCGCGAATCACGCCGCCAAACGGCAACAAAGCGAAATGCATACCCAAATTGATAAATGCCGATTAGTCAGGAAAAAAACCTTATCTCATAATCTGATGTCAGGCTGCATCAACAAATAAAACTTGATAGCAAAGCAGATAGTTTTACCTGGTTATGCTCAGCACAGCCTAATCTGTGTTGAAATGAAGTAGCGCCGCCTGTCCGCCATATGTTGAACTTTAATACCAACACTAGCTCATTGGCGATAACGATGATACAATACACATTATGTTGCTCAATTAATTTATTGTATCAATCATTCAGATCAATAAGCATGGGTGGCGCCCTCTATTACTGGAAATACGGAACACCATTTGTATTTTTAAAAAATCAAAATAGGTCATTAAAAACCTGTATCATTTGAACTTGGTGATGAAATGCGAACACTTAGTTGCGGTTGTGTTATTAAACCACTTATTAGACAACTTACACAATATGTTTAATATACTTCCATAACTTATACATTGTCAATGAAATACGGAAATAAATATAATTTAGAAGCATTTGGAATTGTCTTTATTGTAAGGCTTCAATGAAACTTTCATATATCGGATCATGACCATGCAATTTAAGAATAGTTGTATGGCCTCATTGTTATGCGCATTACATTGTGTGATTACTTTCAAATGTCGAAATAATAAAATAGATTGCGAAAATGTCAACGAGATAACTACAAATTTCGACCATCTGGCAACACGTTCAAAAAATCGTACGATTCTGCAAATTGTCGCAATTACATGTTATTACATGACTTGTTACTATAATGGCAGTTTGTAAAGGCGACAGTTTTGCTAGTTAAAATGATAAAGCTCTCATACACAACAAATTTGTATTTATGCTGCATACTTCATCTAATTACAAATAACCTGCAAGAAATAGATTAATTTAAAATGGCACTGAATGAGGGTATTTATAGGCAATGCTTTTGGACAAACTTAATTATGTAATAAATTGACAGTTATATAAGCCACATTGATTTATTCTCAGAAATGAATTGAAAATTGTAATGTTGAAATCGAATTGAAATTATTATGCGCAGATTTTAAATATTAGTCAAGGTCGTTGTTGTTATTTCCCTGACTTTTCCATAAATTTCCTTCGCACAATATCCTTGCAGTTTTCCTCCAATTTCTTAGAAGATCTTGAATTTGTGTGACATTAAAAATTAAATATACGTCTGAAACGAATAGTTTAAGTAATAGGAATTCGGAAATGAATTTTGGTGGAGTTTTTGGCAAAACAAATTGTTGGTATTTCCCCTGAATCACGCTCATTGAAAGGGAAAATCCAATCGCAGCGCCACCTAAAATCGTATTCGTGAACTAATGCCTCAAGTCTACTTCTTTTTTTCCCTACCTTTATTGCTTGTGATTTTTCACGGTTGGGAATTTTGGCATGGGACACCAAGGCCACGGTTGACTTTGCTTTTATCCTGAAGAAAAGACACAATGGAGAGGAGGGGGGCGGGGCCATGGCGGCACAAAATGGCCGCCAAATTATATCGGGAAACAAACAGGGGAAAAAATCCTATAGCGTTTCCTAAATGTTTGCCAACAATAGCAAAGAGAAAAAACACTGCCTTTTGTATGTCTGTAGCATATCCTACATTCAAGAAATAAATGCACAATTTCAGTCACGCAAATTATAGGAAACTTTCAATATACAAGTACGTTTGAAACGTCAATTTGCACGCGCAGTATACAATTAATCGTTAACATTATTTCATCATGTATATATAGTCAGCAATTTTGCATATTTTCCGAATCAATGACCTTGAATACAAAAACCGCATGCATTTTTGCTGAACACGCGTGTTTAACATTCACGTTTAAGTACAAAACACAGTGTCAAACACCGTTTAAGTAGGCTTATGTAAATAGTGAATATATGAATTATAATTTGCATAATTTGTAGCTGTACTGTTGAAAACACCGGACTTAATACTCCATTCTAATATTTTTCACGAATGAAACATTTCCAAAATGGCTGCAGTTTTAGGATGAATAGGTGTGCAGTAATTTGAAAATTAAATTTATGAAATGTTCAACTTATGTCGCAATTATTTTGACAAATTAAATTAAACAATTCATTCAAAAATGATTCATTGCCCATGCATCTATACTTATTTCAATGACAATATCATAGTTATGATCTCATAACACATTAATATTTCCAATATATGTATAATTAATTTTTCAAGTAGTATTAAAATAAAAACGCCGGTATAGATGTCGTTATTGAACTACACGTACAGTTTTGAGATAATTTCAAAGTCCCCCGGATCTTAATTTTATTTTAGTAACTTTTTAATAACGGAATTTTAATTTTTTGCCTTTTCCCCGTTATGGTTAATCGAATCTGTGACGTCACACAGTGTTGGCTACTTCCCCATTCCCGATCGAAGTGAATTATCGACAAGCTGTAAAATATAAACGTATATACAAATATATACTTAAGTTTGAGTATAGGGCAACTGTTCCTTCTTCGAAATTGTGACTCGTTTCCCGTGCGTAATTCGCCGAATTAAACGTCGCAATTTCATATTTAAATTGCAGAAGGATCTGCAGTGACGTTCGAAATCAGCAGACGCCACATCGCCTTAAATTTCGGAAATTCGCATCTGGCGCCTATTTTCATCGTACGATGACGACCAATAACCAAGTCGGACCTGAATCCGAATTCCTCAACAAGGTGAGACAAGGTCCTAAAGTGGTTTGCGAGCCCCGGATAGGGTACCGGTCGAAACTGGATCGATTTAACTCAATTGTCTGGCATCGACCCAAATGACGCGCAATATTTGCCGTTCGATTGAATGGCGGATATTGCGCGTAAACAAATCTCTCGCAATAGAATTGCGCCAAGATTTGTACCAATCGAACCGCGAATCATTATCGCTTATCGCCATCCAATCATATATCAGTTGTATAAGCGGGTGTTATTATGGGTTTTAAACCCAAAATGCGCATTTTACAAGTGATAATTGTCGCTTTTAATGCGACAGTGGCGTAAACGCAATTTCCTTGCTCGGCGTCGACACATTCGCAACTTCAGCGCTTGTAGTATATAGCAGATATTGCACGCAATGTATTTCCGAAATAACAAAATTGCACAGGAATATGCCGTCACATCCGGCGCGTCATCCGGGAAAACAAATTACCCTACTTTTTGTTTCGCGTAACACAAACCCCCGCATTGGAAACGCGAGCAATTGAAAACGATCCAAAGGCGATGCGGTACATTTAAATTTGGCCAAGGTCGTTTATTTACTGCTCTGCCAATTAGAAACTGGCTCATGGCAGTGGCGCCATCTAGCCGAACAGTAAAGCACCAATTCACAAACTATGAATTTTAAATGCGAAAATTGCAATTAACTTTTATCCCTGAAAAAGCAAATCATTTCACAGTTTGGAAAACATTAAAATTCTCTCCTTTTCTCCCATTGAAACTACTTTACTATAAATTAGTATCTCAGGATAAGCGTAGTCATGCATCACCATATCCTGAGACTATAAAAAGTTACGAGTTTCGGTTTTGCCACTGTTGTAATGAAGTTCTTGCGTGTATTTCTCAGGACAAAAACACCAACACTGGGAATAAACCAATGAACATGAACATGTACGCCACCAAGAAGACTTTGGCGCAAGGGCTTCTGGACGTGGCCCTTCTTTCGGCCAATGCCACCCAACTTAAGTTGGTGCTTTCCGGAGGAAGAAGCAGACAGTTCTACACTGTCATGGTGGTCCTCATAAGTATCTCCATCGCTTTACAAGTACGCAAATAGCAATTAAAAAAGACATGGTTTTGGTTATATACTTGCGTGATCATCGAGCTATTCCAGCATGTACCTTTGACGTGTGAAAAGAAAAAGAGGAATTATGTTTGGCAAAATTAAAGCTGGCTTGCGAACAGATTTACGGGACGCGGACAAGGTAGTCCTGTCACCGCGCCATTTGGCAATCGTATACGCTGTTACCGCAATTGCCCCTGTTGGTTGTAATTTACTTCTTTTTGCTTCTTATATCTCAGTAACTCTGAACCAACATTCGCGGCTAGACAGATCAATAATTTTCACATTACCCCGCGCGTTCAATCCCGTCTCGCGTGCATTTGTCACGCGTGTACGGGGATTTCTGTAAAATTGCTCTTGGTGATCTGTAGAAAAGAAAGCAGAAAAAAAAGATTGCAAATTAGTATAGATTTGTAATGGGAGTGTTTTTCTTCTTGCTTGTTACACTTTGAAGGTTGCCGTGGCGGTTGCTACGCTGTTCCTCGGTGGGATGATCAACATCAATAAAGACACCGAACAGCGAAAGGCTGTCATCCTCAACAATGTCATCACTGGAATAATCATTGTAATAACAGCAATTAATATTATTATTTCTTCGCTGGACGTGGAATTCAACTCTGGTCCCGTGGAAAGTGCCATATAAAAATAACAAAAAACAGCCAAAAAATACTTAATAAAAGAGCACGATTAGACCTTTAGGGCAAGTGTAAGTACCCGGGGGGTCTTATTAGTCATAAGATGTTGTGATTATATCCTGTTATACATTCGGGAGTTTGCTAGATCTGAAATGCAGGGTGTCTACAGTGTATATTAGATTTCACGAAATCAAGTTGAACAGCCAAAATCAATATATTTGAATGTAAAAACATTCCATGCCGTTAAAATATCGTTACAAAAACATGGCGATTTTGAAATTTCAATTTAATTCCATGACAGTAGACATCTCTGCGAGAATATATACCAAAATAACTTATATACTCAAGAGTAATCTCAAACCTGCCACTTTTCAGATTACTTTTTAATTATCCCGGCCGGTAAGATGCTTCCTATTGTTTAAATTCCACCAATTATAGCAATAACTGTTATTTTTTAAAAAGGATTATTTATATTTTTATTGTGAACAATTTTCTAGGCAATAAATATGTATAATTACTCGTGATACTTTGGGAATTTTGTGAACCGAAAAGTGTCCTTTGCGTACGCAAGTGTACATCTGTAAGACCGTGTTTTATTAAACAGAGGAAAAAATAAAGAGCACAGAAATATATCACTTGAATTTTCTCTTAAAACTGCAACCGATTTGCCGTATTGACTAGGATAAAAGTTACGGCAACTTGAATACGCGATGTGATCTGCGAAAAATGCCGGTAAAAATCTAAACTGATTCTCGTTTTCTCAAAATAGGAGATCACAACAGCTTTGGTTTCAATTCTAAGTATAAGCCTACATGATTTGCATGTGTACAGCGGTCGCGTTCGAACTTGTCCACTGTGGCCAAGTCTATTTGTGAAAAATAGGTAGAGGAAGGTTAAGGAGTCCCGCAGTTGCGGCCGTGGCGTTTATAATTGCCGAGCACCTGCGCGATCGACTCTCCTTAACCATCCTCTACCTATTTTTCACAAATAGACTTGGCCGCAGGGGACAAGTAATAAGAACGCGTCCGCTATACATTACCTGGAATTATAATTATATATACAAGCCGTATACGAGTAAAACAACCTGAATTACAACACGTAATTCGACGATACGAGAAAAATTTCCAAGCCGGAGTAAATATACTGTACGTAATTTCCATCTATTCAAAGAGAATAATTCTTAAATAATTGTTTTCCTTTTCTATACGCCAATAATTAATTTGACGAAAATATATTACGTAAATATGATTGGTTTTTGTTTTTTTACTTTTATACTGCCGGCATCGTACGAAAGATTTGACTCGCAACAAGACCCAATTTAAGTGAACACAAATTGCGCACGATTACGAACACACATTGGAATTGGAAGTTTTCCCGGTGGGATGATTTGTACGTGTATAAGTGAAATGGGATGAAAATGGGAAACCGTTTGTTTTGTTTTTTTTTTTTTGAGCCGCGTGCACGATTTCAGGTTTCAAAAGAATTTAAAAAGTTCAGGTCGAACTTACCGCTGCTTCCAAACTCAATCGTGGAGGATGGTTTCGACCGTGCAAGTTGACAACTTCCTGTTCACGTTGGCCGTCTCCTCGTAGCAGTGTCCGTTGACCAGCGGTGGCATCTCTTCGGACGGACTATCGGCTTCGCTCTTCAGCACGATCGAGTCTTCGCCTAGAAGCGAACACAGCTCGCGAAGCCGTGTTTGGGCCTTGGGCAGACCGGACAGCTGCGTTTCCAATTTCTGCTTCTCGTCTTTGAGAGAAAGCCTTGTGGTCGTGTCCAGCTGTTCCAACTGCCATCCTCCTTCTCCGTCGAACTGAAGCAAATGCGTGTGAAATTTCCTGATGGGGGTAAAAAAAAACTACATTTTCTCACAGGTTTCTTCAAACTCACGACTTTATCTGACACCATATACTTTGGACAAGATATATACGCCTTACCATAACGATGGCCGATGAGTTATGGTTAGCAGCGTGATGCCGTTGTCTTTCACGGTTTGGTATATGTGACTTTCCACGTCTATCGATACTGCGCTCGTGCATTCGTCCAGCAGCGCGAACTGCGGTCTAAAAAAACAAAAAAAAAATTGGTTTTTCGAGTCGCGGCTCGCTTCTGGCGAACCTAAAACGAATTCAGATCAGACTTGTGATAGAAGAGGCGAGCCATTCCCATCCTCTGCTTCTCTCCACCGGACAGGATATCTTTCCAATCGCCCGTCGCGTCCCAACCTGGAAAGAAAAAAACAAAACAGAAATGATTTTGTTGTTACGTGTTGAAGAAGGGGGAGGGGGGGGGAAACAACGAACCTCCTTCCCGTTTGACGATATGCCGTAAGTGAACTACATCGAGGATTTCCTCTAAATCCACGTCCGTTATTCCCTTCCTAACCATGTCATCTACCATATCCGGGTATATGACTTGATCTCGAAGGGTTCCAAGATTCATGTACGGCCTGGTGAGAAAAGGGTGAAAAAGCTTGCTCAAGATCTACGCTTGCGTATATAATTAGTGTATGAGATTATCAGCGGGGGGTCGGGGCTCAGCTGACCGCGGATAATCGAAAAAACGAATAACACGGAGGATCGTCCAAAAAATATTTTCCAATTTACACACTGTACGTACCACGTGCTGTACATATGTACGTATTATATATGTCTAAAAAGCAACTGAATCTTTGTTGGGCGTGGCAGAACAATGACGGTCACCCAAAGTTCGGCTTATCCGAGTATTTCCGGTTTAACCGCGGTGACATCGTGGTTAACACAGAGCCCTCGGTTGCGACATGCACCGCGGCTAACACAGAGCATCGGATAACCGGGACTCTACTGTACATCAAATATTGCAAATTATGCCATCTGTATTAATTGCGTTACAAGAAATGTTCCATTGAGATTTTAAACATTTATTTACAATTTGTAAGGTCTAAGTCTGATTTTCTGGAAACAAAAATAACATTTTAGATGAATTTGTTGCACGACACGTTACCTTTGTGGGATGTAAAACATCCTCTGAATCGGAGGCTTGTGCAAGACGCCGCTGTACACCGGCCACAGACCGCCAAGGATCCTGAACAGTGACGATTTCCCACACCCGTTCGGCCCCGTGATAAGCAAGTGCATTCCGGGTTCCATCTAAATCGCAACATTAGGGAATCGATTATATAAATTCATATACGAGCCAAATCTTTTGACAAAAAAAAACCTTGAAAGTCAGGTTAGGAGCAACTATATCGTAGTTTGGCGTGATGATGGGCACCGACTTCAAGCTGATAATTCCTTCAGTCTCCACAACTTGTCCTGAAAATACAAAAATGCCAAGTGTTTGTGGAATTCCATCTTATCACGACGCGCCAGTCAACTTTACCTTTTGCCTGAAGGACGCCGTTTACGTAAACCAGTCCTTCCAGATCCTTGAAACGGCCGGAATAATCGTGGTCATCCGACACCGCAACCCTTTCGTATTTTCCCGAACCGACTTCCTTGAAAACCCTCAGCATGTTGGCGACTCGAGAAGTGTAACCGGCCAACTCCGTAATCTGAATAAAATAAATTCGTAATCCTTATAAACCATGTAATGTCATACTCGTAGATCAACTGAATAAAAAACCTCTTTATAAGAAGACATGAGTCTCTCGGCCGCATCCGCGCCGGATAGTAACAAGTGTTTGGCTGTTGTGAAATACTGAGTGCGGCTGCTGATCCCTTCTTCGACACTGGACAAAGTCGCTGCCAAAACGGAGTCAAAAGATTTACACGACTTGCTGGCAAACTTGCGCGGCAACGCAACTTACAGCCGTCACGGTTCTCCGACTCGAAGCTACCGGTCATGATGGGCACGGCCACCATGACGATGCCGGCCGTGCTCCACATGTACTTCATCAAGAACTGCTCGAGCATCACGTACCAAAGCCTCTTGGCGAAGATGAGGTTCATCTGTTTGGCTAACGACGAGTACGCCGCCTTCAGATGAGTCAGTTCCACCTGTCAACCGTCAAACCATACATTTTAAGATAATTATAATTGCAAATTACGTGCCAAATGTCTTAAGACAATGAAATGTTTTGGCCACATGACAACGATAACTTGTAAAATTACAAACAACGCATTCATCAAGTTCTCAAAACATCAGCATCTGGTTGGCTTCAGTCCAATCAAAACGAAGAACACTCATTATTTCTTGCAATTAGCTTTCGTATTTAACGACCTGGTTTACGCACCTTGTGTCCTCCGTAGAACGCGATCTCTTCCGCGTTCGCGATCAGTCTCGAGTGAACGTATCGCAAAAGTCCCTTGCGGTTCGCCTCCTCCGACACCAGCCGGCCGAACTTGGGAGAAGCTTTGCGAAGTACGAGAGCCGTGCCGGCCATCACGAAGATGGCCACCAAAGTACCCGGTAGTGTACGCGCGTTCCTTCTCTTCGTCAGGTTTATGAGCGACAGCGTAATGAGGAGACTGTCCAGGACCGGCTTCGTAAGATGCGAGTACAAGTGGGCCACTGATTGCGTGAACGTCGCTATGTCGTCGGTCAAGCAGTGGTCAGCGTTGGCTATCCTGCCGTCCAGGTTACTCACGCGGTAATACACTTGATTGTTCAGGTAGAGGTTGTAGGACCTGCGCACGAGGCGCGCTCGGAAAGCTAGGGCCAGTTTGCTCTCCAGGTACCGGATGCAGCTGTTGATGAACGTAGCCGGGATGGCCACCCCGAGGAACTGAAACGAAAATATCATAAAGGTACGTTGAGGGCCTTGAAGAATTACTACTTAACGGTTGAAAGATGTGGGTTTAGGAATTTTTAATCAATGGCGACGGCGTTTCCAAAAAGCAAATGCGTCAAGGACATGGAGGGTACTGCAAACGGTAAGTGCGATTTTATCGTGTAATTATTTTTGGGATGAGAAGTACGAAAGACCTTCATTCCAAAAAATAGAAACCATTTAAGAAATCTAGTTTTGTATTTTTTAATTTTTTTAGAAGATCAAGTGTCAAGGATGCAATGAATTTTCAACTGCTCGGTGCAAGAACCCTTATAGGGAAAATTTGCATACGGGCATTGTGGAATATTAACGAGGATGTAAATCTTTACTTGTCAGAGAAGAAAGTGCTTTGGGAGGCGGAAGAAATTCAACAGTATAACTCTTCAAGAAGACTTTCACGTACAGGCCGAGAAAAAACAAAAAAACTAGTTTGAAAAATCGAAGCTGGTACGTAATAAAAGTCCAAGAGTCATTGGTCCGAAATACAAGAAAATCAAACGTTAGGAACAAAATAACAATAACAGTATCTGGAAAGAGATATTAAAAAAAATGTTTACAAATATATTAAACAACAAGTTTAAAAAAAATCAAGGTAATTTTGAACTAAAACAGGAAAATATTGTTAAGATACTTAGCCTTCAGTACGTGTCAATCATTATATTATTATACCGAACCGGCAATTATTTTTGTAGCAAATCACGTACATATTTCGTAAAATAAAGCAAGTTTTGCAAACTGCGAATTGCTTCACAATATACAAATTTGACCTTCTGACAGGAAGGATTACCATCCAACTGGAAAATGTAAAAGTTATCTTTTCTGATACGCGGACAAAACAATCTATAAGAATATCAAAATATCCCACAATGCCATATTCAATTTTCTGTTTCCGCTGCAAATTAAAATCAAAATCTCCACCTGTTTCCATCTATTTCAAAAGATTTCATTCAACAATATCAACTACCTAATCAGCATCGATGCACAATTGAAACATTGCCCATTTCTGCAATTTCCTTGACCAAAAACGCAAATAAAGGTCACATTTTATCAGCAATATTCCCCCGCCAAAAAAAAACAGATTACAAATCACACCGAATGGGGCAACAAAAAACAGGCGAAGATAAAACCACACTACTACTGTCACAATGTACTTGAAATATATCTTTATATTCTAGGCGATAACAAATCACGTAACCCGTTTCTTACCATTGAAAATCGCCATCTCACAATTGCAAATTATACGAAGGAAAGTTCACGCGAACTTTCCTTGAAACTTCCATTTTGTTTCGAGGCTATATTATAGTAACCTTCCACACGGTTATATTGTGATATAGTGCGTGTGATTGACAATAATAATGTGTCATTGTGATTAATATACCTTGAGTGTTTGCCATGCAAACCTGGCCAAATCCCTCTGCACTATATTTTTCACGATTCTCCCTTCGATCTGAGCCACGTAGATGGACAAGAAGGTACGGGCCACCAGGGTGATGGTGTGGGCCACTAACAGGCCCATTTCTGGGGTCCAAACCCCAGGGATCATTACTTTCACTAGGCTGCATAGTTGGCGCAGGAAAACCTTGTCAAAAGCTGGGTTCGGGGCAGTTTGCGATGAAGATTTCGACGATGTCCCGTTCCTCACAGCAACAGTTTTCTAAAAAAAATGCCAATAAATTATAATTCAAATACAGGTATAAATAACATTTGATTTTTATTTCGTTCAAGAATAAAAATACAACATACCTATTTATAGCAAATATCGATATTCTAAAACTAGACATCAATGAATTCATTTATTGATTAATTTGTGGCTTATGCGTCAATTATATTTAGCCAAGAAATTCAACGACAATTTCAAATTAAAATACCATTACATGAACGATAAATTCTATACAACACGTTATCACTACGAATATTTCTTGTTATCTGCAATAATCCAAAAGTGCAAAGTTGCAATGAATGCAAGCGATAAATAAAACATTTTGAAACCTGTTACACTATTGATTAAATTTGTAACTGAAAAAATGACTGCGACTGCATAAATAACACTTTCAAGAATCAAGGGTACATTTTTACAATTGCCACTTGAAAAACAATAAATTGCAAGGTCATCTACACTTCAAAACTATCAAACATTTATCACTCAATTGTATGATTAGGAAATATTTAACCATTTCATTACGAAACACGCACGGCTTTTAAAATTAAACCAACTGCTCGCAATCAAACTTCTCCGCAAATACAATTCAATATTAAAGCAATTATTTTGACTCGCACCTGTTGCTTCGATCCCCTCAATCCAGATATGGATTTGTATATCTTTTTGGCCAAAGGCGATCCGACCTTTATCCCATAAATTAGCAAAATAGATCCAAGAGCCACTCTGGACAAAGTCTCGATTTTGGCTGGAGACAATTTCGCAGTCGTTTCTTTGGCAAATTTGGACAACGACATTTTTGACACGGCTCCCCTTTGTCAAATTCCCTTTTCCATCCAATGCAAACGATGGTTAGCCAACGACTGACACACGCAAACTGCACCAATGAAATCTCCTACACCTGACATTCGCACTTTCACACTCGATCACATGCCACAGCCGATATTATTATTTATTAATGGAAGCTTGGCAGCAGGGAGGGCGTTAACCGGTGGGCGGACCGACGCCAGTGACAACAGCCTATAATAACAGGCCTAGCCTGCGTCGCGCATCTAATTGGCGCTTTTACGCCAACCGCCCGCAACCCCCCGGACCGCTCGGATGTTCCGCGCGTTGCCAACTACTCATCCGGGAAAGTAGTACATATACGTATTGGATCTCGCAATGAAGTGAAATTGCCATGTGACTGACGAGTGCATGTCCGGCGGTGGGATGACCTTCGTCTTTCTCCATTTACAAGCATTATTCATGGCACAGAATTTCATTGACTTACATTTTCAAAGGAAATGATAAAAATAAGACTATACTGCTTAAAGCCAGTTTTATTTCACAAACTGCAGGTCACTTTTCACATTTTGAAATACTAATATTTGATCAATAAACAAAACATTAGTACATATGTACTTCGCAAATGTAAACAAATGATTGGAAAATGCTGGTAAAATATTTAAACAATGACTCAAAACCAAAACACCAAAAATGTGTCAACCTGATATTTATACATATACATATACTAAATTTCCCATGGGTTGTTCACAAAAGAAGGCTGATGCTTCAGCTATTATTATGTTTTAGGAATAGTTTGACACAAATTCTAAATATCTGACATACTTTCTCTAAAATTTCCCTTTCATAATGATGCAAGTTTCAATTGGGGGGGGGGATATAATTATGCCTATATATGCAAATATTTAAATAATTTTATGAAAGCATCAATTTGAAAGCAATATATTGATCGTAAAATGCAACGCGGCTCTATGAATTGCGTGTGAATACTTGCTATTTTATTCACGCCATCATTGTCAGTGTAAAGTCCATATTGTATTAATTAGTACTTCATTCCTGATAAAAAAATGTACCAGAATTGTTCAGGAACTGGCAACACTTGCGCATCAAAAAACGTTCCATTTTGAAATTCAAATTTGAAAAAACCGTTGCCGTTCGATTTCTCATCTGCAACAATTTGTAAAAGAATAATTAAACGATGAATTGGATGGGCGGTGCAAGGAAACGTATCATATTACAAGAATCCAGTCGCAAACAACGTGTATAGATATATAGAAACATTGATTATTTATTTCTACGTCCTATTAACACTGATTCTCGTGTTTCGGTTTTCCCGCCATTTGCACAAATGCGCATAACAGGAATTTTTCGAAAAAGTTCGTTTCCAAAGTCGATTGGAACGTTTAAGGGTTGAAAAGAACCGGACGAGTACAGAGAGTCAAGATATGATCTTTCTGGAGATGCTAATGAACCACCACGATAAGAACACTGGTGGCCATTTTGAAAACGGCGGCCATTCCCATCATGCATTGCGCGCCCCATAAAAACCATTTTTCTCCCATAGGAAGCGTAGGAAACGTGGCAAACCGAGAAAACCAAGTTAATCGAGTTGATTTGCGATCGGCTAACATTGATATCCAATTGCCAATGTCCCCGATTACCGAGCCATCCAGATTACAGCTCCAAGATGATGAAACATTGTGAGCTACAATGCGGATATCCTAAAGATTATCTTGAAATAGCTAGATATCAAACTATTTTCCTACCTTGGCCTAAAAATAATTCGTGAAATTTAACTGATGTTTTATAACACACTTTGCGCAATGTATTAGAACATTGTCGTAATTATGGACCATATTTTTCATTTCAACCAGTGTTGTTTCTTCCGAACCACAAAGTTCTTCCAATTCAACAAAGGACCATACATCATCACACCGTACATTTCCCTTATTCGTAATTTCTTATGACAAATCATTATCTCGATTTCATCTGCCAAACTTAACATGATATATCTAGAAACAAACAGTATGGTTTCCGAGGATTTCCAGGAATACCCGGAAACCCCTAGAAGTATATTGATACGTCACGGCACTCCGCATCCCGCTAAAAGGTTTCTTTTTAAACAATTAGCACTTAAAGGTGCTTATAATGTACAGTCGATGATCGTAACTGACTCCCTCGTATTTGTATTTTTCGATAATTAATTATTTCAGACCTGACAGACGGGTTCTGTTCCAAGAAGTTCACAATTCCAGTCACAATCGTACTGGTCAGCATATTCGTTTATTAAATTATAAACGTAGCTACTTGGTAATAACTAAACATGTACATACCAAACACGTCGCGTAGTTGAATCGCAAAGTCTTCTGTGGGATTTGGATCCTTGCGGCGGCGTGCAAGTGAAACGGGAAGTTGCGATCGCCTATAATGATGAAAATTCGCCTATTATAATTATGGATTCAGACAACAGCTCAGATGATAGTAATAATAACTCACCGCTAGCAAAGTCTTCGTTACGGCATTACAGCAACACGTTCATCCAAACCTGGCAAGAATCGGACCGATTAGAGAAACGGCGGCAACAGGATCAGCGAGACATTATCAAAGAAGTAAATGTACAAATTGTGGGTTTCGGTTTTTGCAGATGTGTGGCACCAAATTACAAATTTGTTCACAATATTGTTGGAATTTTTACCAGGAAGGTTTCATAATGGCCAAATTAATTACCTAAGTATGTAATCATTTTGTTGGACAATTCCCATCCCCACTTCAGTTTTCATTGTCTTTTGAAACAATGGGAAGATGTCACTGCTAATGTCTTCAATTTAATGTATATATCCTGCAATTGAGATACTTATCACTCAGTTCACAAAAAGGCTTCAACAGTCGTTTACTGCCACGCAACACGGCTGAATAACTCTGTCTCTATAGCAGTTTCTTGTATCTTGAGTGGCTTAATTTTTTAAGGTACAACCATACAAAGAATGTCTTTAAAGATCAAATATTACTTCAAAAATTCAACAAATACTTTTCCTAATATACCCGGTTAAATGAATCGTGAAAAACTAAGGACCAAAGTGCTATAGTTAGCTTGCCATATACCTAGTTAATTTTTTATCATGAGGCGCTTCGTTTTACAATCCCTCTTTAATCGGTGTTACACGAATAGGAACCAACAATACAATACAATTGAGGTAAAGAATAGATTAGTTTAAATCCGTCTTCTTATTCTTAGAAAAGCAAAAGGGGCAATTCGGTGTCGCCACAACCATATTCATGTTTCCTGGCTTTAACTTCAATTAATACAGCTACAAACATGAAGAATGCGTTGCAAATTCACCTTTTTAAAAATGCTGCCATGAATTTCCCCATCAAGGTGCCTTTCATCAACTAGTACATGTGAAAAATGCATTATACACTTGCAATTTCCACATACACGTGCTTCCTTCTGCATCTTGAAGGACAAGAG
>WWPM01024756.1:6472-19233 GCA_023279145.1 Glomeris maerens | reverse complement strand
TTATTCCAAATTTGTTTTCTAATTAAGATGTTCCATAAAGAAAGTCTTTATTCATTTTCAAAGAAAGTCCCGGATATCTCGTTGACGGAGGAATGCATTGTGCAATACTTGCCAGAGAGATGAAATTGCCCATTGGGAACAATCAGTCGCTATTTTTGTGCAAAACTTTCAAAATCTCTTTTGGCAACTGTGTGAAGAATATGTTTGCCTACCCACAATTTACATAGCATAATGGGGTTTTGTGGCCAAGCTAACCGACTTTTTGCCACGCTAAGCGGAGCTTCCAACTTGCAAAACACTGTGTTTGATCGGTTCCAGGTCATTCTGGCCACCTTAGCCGGCGGCCACGCTTAACCGGCGGCCACGTTAAACGGCTTTGACTGTATTTGGACATCATTTTTGTGTAGGTTTTTGTATGTTTTTTGGGCTAATTTTGGCACGTAAAGTTGCGCACAAAATGCACGTAAAATCCGCACTCTACTTATAAGTTGGCGAGAAAGAAGCCAGTCGAGAGAGGCTTTTTCGCGAAATAAGCGACTTGTTTCTCGATCTCATCGTCAAAACAAAATGGCGGACCCAACTCCAATTCGAGCGAGTTTCATCGCTTCTGGAGCAAAACGAAGCCGAGAAACCAAGGAAACCGTTCAGATGGACCGACAGTTTGAAGACGAGTGATACTCGGACTAACTACGATAAATATTTGGTGAATTAAGTCCTGTTTTTCAAATTTCATTTCAGTCAGGCCTAGTTCATTAATTTGCAGTATACGGTTTATTGCGTGTAATCACAGCTCTCACAACATAACGCTTATAAGTTTTCACCACTTGTAAGCCAAGTACGCGGAGTTCAATCAAATGTAGACTTTCATCGTACGACCATCGATAGGCAGCCATTTTGTTTCTCAGGGTGAATCCGCGATACGTACCCGCGTACGATCTAGACGTCACGAACAAGTCCATTTTGATCGGTTGAAAATTGAACATTTTTAATACTTGCGCAATTGTATGGATTGAGGCATGTTTTCATATATACGAGGCAATGTTTCTGGAATTGGTTGACCGATACATTGCGGGGGAGCAAGAAAAATGTCCCCGTGTAAGCAGACCTTTATATGTCCTCGTGGGAGTTTCGTATTGGGGCTGTTTTCGGTTTACCGAGTTCAAAGATGGTCCGTGGATCTTATAGATTGAGTGAAGTAAGTAAGGAAGGAAGGAGGGGAGATGCTAGTATAGCTACTATCAGCATTTGATTCCCGCTTTAGACATGGGACCGCATCCATCAACCGCGGCCCTGGCGTCGACAGAAGCGCATCGAAATCGTATCAATCACCGCTCGCTTTGGATGCGGATACAGATCGATCGATGCATCGATCTGGCGATCTGTCTCCTTGTCTTCCCGATTCATCATTCTTCCTTCCTTCCTTCCTTCCCCCCCACTCCTTTGCAACCATCACATCCTTTTCATATGCGAATCTTAAGATGTTGCTCGAGTAACCACTTCTAGTAACCAAGGAGATGGTTTCTTATTCTTATTCTTAACCCAACTCCTTTTTCTTTTTTGTTTCCCCTCTCCATCTGACTGACCCCTTCTCGTCACTTCTCGCTTCTGTTATTCCCTCATCTTCATCTTGAGTCGTCCTACATTTCTTTTTCTTGCCTTCTACTTTTACTTTCTTCTTCTTCTTCTTCTTCTTGCCTGGTTCTTATGGCAATCGCGGCTTTTGTTTCGCTTTTTGCCGACGATTATTTCGGGTTGACGATGACAGAGGGCACTATTTCGGGCCGTTGACGAAGGCCTTTGTCTGTCAAGTCAAGACCGAAAAAGCCCAAATGTATGTACGCCCCCGCAGCCGACTGTTACGTATACTAATGCTAAGACTGTAAGTCAGAGCAAATTTCACACAAATTGGCTTAAAACAATGCCGATTGCTTATTGAGAATGCAGAAGCCCAATAATAAAATTCAATACTTTGGTAATCCGTTACCCATATTTGGTTCACACCGTTGTAATTTTAAGATGCGACACGTGTTTCGGCCCACACACGGGGCACTCGTCAGGCATCAGAACCAATTCCGGCTCCAACACGGAGACCGAATTAATGTCAGAAATTCTGAAAATTAATATTTTCACCAACTGACCCCCGAGTGACGTATACGTTGCGATTCGTTCTCGAGGAAATAATAAGTTGGAAAGCTTTTGCAAAATTCAGATTGCCATTTGCAGAACTCGCATTAAATTCCTTCCAACTAGTTTTTAATCAGTTGACTTAAGTCACGGAACTTACAGTAAGTTTTTCCTTGTACTCGGTGTTTATTTGTTTCCCGTATTGCTGATCCTTTTTCTTTCTCAATTTTTTTAGTTGTTTCTGATGATGGCTTGTGGCCGAAACTAGTCAAATAAATAATTTCAAAGCCTGTGGTGAGAAGGGTACTAAGTTGTTTTCCAGTATTTAATGACCTCACACCCGCAACAGCATTACCTGTGGATTATTTAATAATGTAATTACCAGAGGCCCTTTCGGCATTTATTTGCGATGCGCCATGTAAACATTTTAAGTAAAATTCCCATATATTGTAGTTGTGCAAAAATTAAATACTGACCACTCTGCGAGTTATAGGACGGAAAATAAAATTCACGGGTGGGTTATAGATGACACGGCAATAGCTCCGAAAGCCCTTAAACGGTTTCATTGAAACTTGCTCTTACTGGTCCTTTGCAGAACCAAATTTTATGTCGCATTAGGATTCTGTCTGCAATCATTACCTAATTTTTTGGGATTTTTTTTTCCCACCGATTCGATATTTTTATAATAATTGTTGAAGTTCAGTAAGAAGGAGAGTGGAAATGTGAGATAATAGTAGAAAATTATTATCCAAAAAGATCCTTTTCTTTTGTACCTTGTATTCTTTTTACTGACTCTTTGTTCTGGTAGTGTTATTCCGATATTTTTTTAACGATAGTCGTCTCTCGTACCTGACAATTGTGGATCTGACTTTAAAGAGTTTATTTTAAAATGCTGAGGTATGTCCAATTGTGATCTGTTGAACCGTCTTGTTAATTTTTACATCCGGGAATCGGAGTATGGCAAGCCGATTGCACCAGCACGTGGCAAACGCGCGTTTTCAAAATGGCTGCGCCCATCGCTTCAGTTTTGACCCTTTCAGCCTTTTATTTTTGAACCGCAAGTAAGAAATATTTTGGGAAAGGGTAGAAAGGATCCCCAGGTCCCAAAAAACGAGCAAACTTCAAGCGTAAATAACTCCTAGTGTGATGTTAATATCAGTTTCTTCTCATTAGACCTTGATGATGACTCTGTGATTGAGTTGAAACCGGTTGTCATTAAAAGAAACACGTTGGTGTTCTATATTATATGAGAGAAGGGAAAGAAATTGATGTTATTAGTATTTATTTTATATGAGCATTACATGGTGTAAAATCCAAGGGGAGTTACAAATCAATGTCAGTTCACCTTTAACCGGCCCTTTTGTTGTTTATGAGAGAAAGGATCATCTTAAAATCCCCCGTGAAATCTAACAAAGTTGGAGTTTACTAAAGAAACAATTTAATGATTTTCTGATGTGATTTCTCGGTTTCGGCTGTTACGTATATTGCACGCGCAGCCAACACTTTGGGGGCATGATCGATCACCAAAGGGCAGGATTGCTTTGCCAAAACGATTAGCAGCATTAGATCACAGAGGCCCAATCGAAATTAGCTCTGTTACATTTCACGGTCATCTGCATTAATTTATCGGCAACTTATCGTGAGAAAATAAAAGATAAATCAAGTTTAGTAGTAGTACATTGGATATTATTGTTTTGCAATCCATAAATTCCTGTCAATAATATAATAATTTATAATGAATGTAGAAGGACTATTTTTCCATATTTATCTGCAAACATTCTTATCATATTTCAATAACTGCGTCTTGTTTTTCTTCCTTTTTTTTTGTAAGACGTCTTAGTGAAATGTGTAAGATTTGATTGACAGAATGTATTAACCCTCATTAATACTCGTTTTAAAAAGTGGGGAAAACAAGATATGTCTTGAATAAATATACAAGAAAAAGTGGTTATTTTGCGAAGAAGAAGAAGAAGTGAGCGAGTTTATAAATTTACGACTTTGCAAATAACATAAATTGTTCCTTTATTTTTAATGCCCTAATTTTGCAATGCAAATTTTGAAAAACAAATGCCCAAGTCAATGGATATATATATAATGTTTAATTGATTGATTTGAATTTATTTTCGCAGTTAATGTCGTGAAAAAATTGCCGCGAAAAGCTGACAATTTATACATAAGATTTTATCAGTTTATATTGTGATACAAAAGATGATATTGTATATTTTTAAATACCAATTGTGATCTCGAAAAAAGATAATTGTTTTTGTTTCTCTTTATTTTGCATGTACAATTAACTGAATGATCGATTAGCCGTCAAATTCACGAGCTAATTGATGAAAAATATGCTTGTTCTTTCTTCTTTGTCGCAATGAAATTGGTAATTGTCATATTTTGGAAACAAGATAAGAAGACGAAAAAATTGCAATGTTGGCAGCTTGGAATTTGTTGACAGATTATGGACAAAAAGTTCCGTGTAATTGGGAAGGAAATAAATTGATTGGGACGATGGAGATCGATGCGCAAATTGAATCGAGAAAGCAAAGATGCAGTTCTTTTCTTATGAATCTGCCTCAAGACTTCATTAAGACCGCAATATGTTAATTCTTTTTGCGGGGGATATATATATTTGTATTTCTTTTCAAACTCCAAAACCGCTCCGATTAATTCAATAGCCAATATCGATTACTCATTTCCTTATATGTACAGAACCACCATGTATCATAAATGTAATATATCGGTTGATACATTATTGATTGATCCTCATTTGTCCCTTTCATTGGTCAACCAAAAAAAAAATGAAAAATGACCGACTGTATTATAAAAAACAAAACGCGACTTTGCTTATTTATTGATATGAAATTCATTATTTTTGCGACTTTGTTTCCCTTAAATCATGTAGACTTTGAATATATTGATTAATTCATAACGGATATTATAATGCAGATGTAGTTTTGAAATATGGATTTAGGTGCGTTTAAACTTGTAAGATGGAGGGGCACCAGATGTCAGCTACCCTGTGGCGCACGAGACGTGCTTGTTGTGTTTCGTACTTCCCTCCACTGGAGGGCGCTGTGTTTCCGTTTTCGCTTGATAAGTGGGAGTGGCTCCATCGTATAAACAAGCTGTAACACCTTCAGCAGTGCACATGCATATTTTCTGTGCTTTCCTTTTGGCAATAATGAATTGCGATTTGTTTGTTGTGAATCAAATCTCTGCAAAACTTGTATAATCAGATTTTTAGGCAGTTATGCGTAATAATTGTATTTTAAATGCAGCCATGTGATTTAACATAACCGTTTTTATTCATCAGTATATATTTGTCATAAACCACTTTGCAGTTTTACTTAAATAAGAGTATTATGGTTTAAATTGTGGATTTAAACTTATTTACGATCAGATTTTGGCAGTTATTATGTTTTTGAAATCACTTTTTATAAATGCGACCAATTTGATTTTTCAAATATAAAGATTTTAATGAAGAACTGATGATTTAATTGCTTTTACGGCTGAAAACAGTAATTCAACCTGTAAATAATGTTAATTCACTCGTAAAAGAGCTCACTAATTTGTATTTTTAACGTAATGATAATTAATTATGCTTTGAACGTTTTTTTTATTCCTCTTCATTTTCAAGATGAACTTCTTTAACCCTAGCAAAGAAATTGAATTTATTCATTTATTATTTGTTTTTTGTTGCTAGAAGAAAACTATTTTTGGTAGAAAGTAAAACCGTTTGCATGGATTCATTTCCACATTCCTTCAGTTTTCTTTTCTTGAATGTTTGAGACATTAATTGCCAAGGAGAGATCTAATTATAGAAATTACTGCTGTATTTTTGCTGGAAAAAAAATCCTATATTTTCCGATAATATCGATAAAGTTAATGTTAATTAATAGTCCTTAATGAAATGTGTATTTTCAATGTCTTAAGACATTTGTGATTGCAATTATGGCAATTGATCTGCGTTCTCGCGATTTTTACGGTGCTTTCTTGGCGCGTTGCGTTCAAATCTTCAAAACGTAAGATCGATTTTAAAGGCACTTCCAGGTGTTGGATCGACTTCAAACTTCACATACTTATGCATTCCCAGTGACAATTCAATACTACACCAAGAAAGAAGTTATCAAATGTGTGTTTCTTTATTTAAAAAACGTGTTAAGCCCGATTTCTTTGTGTTTTCTTGAAGGTCTGTGCCTGGAATGTCACGAGGAACTGGTGAGAGAAGAGGAACGCCAGCTTCTCGAGTACGACTCCGCGAGGATCTACATTTGCAAAGTGTCTCCGAAGGACACTACCGATACGCAGGTCCCTGTGGCAGACGCGGGCGAAGATGTGCTCCTTGCCGACGAGGACATTGTGCCTGTGAATAAGCGCCGCAAGTCCGAGATAAGTGAAAGTCCGAACACTTTGGTCTCGCCGGCGGACTCGAAGCGAGTGCGCCGTAGTCAGCGCCATCGGAAGGGCCGCGACGAGAAGACCGTCAACGTATCGTCCAAGCAGACGCTGAGGGACCTGAAAGTTCAGGTACCTATGCTTATTACCGTGTTAACCTGAGCAAAATAACTCGTCGTATAGTCCGTTCCTGCTCAACTACGCTACGACTCCGAGACTTCGTAAACCCGTAACTTTGCAAATACCGGTAATCTTCTGGTTACACATGGGTCAAAGTTGTTCAGAATCTTGAGGACTATTGGAACACACTTGAAAGATTGTTTTAATTTCGCTACTTTAATAGGGAATTAACAATGTTTCGTGTTATTTGTGCAACTTTGAGCGCGAACAGACTATATAGGTATAATTATTTTTCGATGGTATCAGGCCTGAGAGATTAAATGCAACATAATCGGTGTCCTTTGACACTTAATAAGGTTTCTATAAGTTTCTATTACAGTAAGTTCAGTGTATTTAATCATTTTACACCAACTTTAAATCTTTCATTTCCGTTCGAAATTGAAAACATCTGAAGCGAGACTTTTAAGTACCAATAGGCCCGAAAGGGTTACGTAAGTTCACCGATAGAAATGTATAATAGAAAATGGGAATGGGCCAATGATGTGAAAATAGTCCTCTTTCCACGTAATTGTTGTCTAAAAGTTGCTTTTGTTTAATTATTGACTTGTATTTGAATCATATCGCATGTAATAACACAGTATTTTAATAATGACCATGGAAATAAGGCCCTTTTCTATAGCAAAAGATGACATTGATCTTTTGTATGGAGGGAAATTGGTGTCCTTGCATTTTTAATTCTTATTTCCCAGAACAAAATGCGTAATGATGATGATTTGCGAATTTTGGTTTTTGTTGTTGTGCCCTAATACCTAATTTTTTTATTTTTTGCTTGACATCGTCAGATCATGCAGCTGTTCTCTGTGGCCCCTTACGACCAACACCTAACCGTTGAAGGGCGAAGTCTGACCGATGGTGGCGCCACTTTAGCCGACCTCAGGGTGTTGCCAGGAAGTGTCATCTACTTGCAGGTAAAGTGCCCCTTACTGCATTCAAATCTTGAGATCGACTTTCAATCCTCTTCCCCATGCCCAATCGACTTGAAACTTTGCGCACGTACGCATCCTTCATGACAATTGGAATATCTTAACTAAATTTTAACTTTCAGTCCATGAATTTTCAGTTTTATGCGAAGTATTGAGACATTGCGGTTCACCCTGTAAAATGCGTAGGCGGCCATTACGAGGCGCTCGCTCCGCCTCCAGTGGCCAATTTCAGCAACTTTTTGACAGTTACGCATCCTCGTTCGTAATTAGCTTCGTCCAACTGCTGACAGTGATAGATTTGGGCCAGCAAATGACGTCACTGATATTTCTTCCCCCCAACTTCCAGTCTATATAGGCACTAAGAAAGGCTATATAGGAACTAAATCTAGACGGGAACCCGAACATGGCGGCGAAACATTCGAATTGCTAGCCTCCACCCCAGGGCAACCATTAGCCAGGTTGCGGTTCCGGCCATATTTTAGAATGGAATTGCCACTCCCTCCCCACTATGCACACATATACCTCCTTGGTTTTGCAAAGCGATATTTGAATTTGAAATGAAAATAGAACGTTTTGCAAAGCAACCATTTGGTAAAATATGGGGGGGAAAAAATATGGAACGTTTTGCTAAAGGACGGTTGCTGTAAATTTGAATTTGAAAAAAAAAAATAGAACGTTTTGCAGCGCAGCAATTGGTCGAAATTTGAATTTGAAAAAATAGAACGTTTTGCGACGCACCGGTTGGTCGAAATTTGAATTTGAAAAAATAGAACGTTTTGCGACGCGACGATTGGTCAAACTTTGAAGAAATAGAACGTTTTGCGACGCGACGATTGGGCGAAACCCGGGTTTGGAAAAATAGAACGTTTTGCGAAACGGCGGTTGGAGTGAATTTGAATTTGAAAAAATGGAACGTTTTTGTTGCTACCGCGACCGCCGCGCGCTCTTCTTTCCGAGGTTCTTGGCAGTAATTGAGACCCCGATTGGACGCAGCCGATTGCTAGCGTCGATACGCATGGCAAAGTTTTGTTCTTGGGTGTAATTTGCGGGTGATTTTTCTTGGTTTATTTCTTCTTTTTTTTGCCGATGCTTGAAGCCGCCATCGCGTTCGTGATGAGGCCTAAGCGTCGGTAATGGCGCTCGACGGAGCCAAATGTCCACAATGAGAACGGTGAATCGGCTTTTTTAATGCTTCACCGGCAAACAATGAACGACATTTTGCACCAGGTCCGTGTAATAAGGCCGGCGCCAATTCACTTTGAAGAAAAAAGAAAAGAAATTCACAATAATAGTTTTATCAGTCTAGATTCGCACTTTGGCCACAATGTGGCGCTGAAATACATTGAAACCTCTGTAATCCGGATCCCCTTCCATATTCCGGACGCAGTAACATACTTATATCACCTCCGTAATCCGGCTAACGTCTTCGGGGGAAACTTTTTATGTAAAATCTGCGGCTCGGCAAACAATAATAACAGAATTTTCAGGCTTTGGAGATGACGCATAAAGATTATGTCCTCTCGGGTTGTTGTAGTAATGTTATAATGCACAAATAAAGTTCATTAATAAATTTTCTAGTAACAGATAAAGTTCATAAATAAATTTACTAACAGATAAAGTTCACAAATGTTGCTTGAACGTTTCGTATTCATTCTTTCCCGCAAAAACAAAACTCCCGCCGTAATCCGGATGAATCGCACCTATCCGGATTACAGAAGGATTTAAAAAAAAAGTTCACTAACATGTTTACTGGGTTAAACAAATGCTGGGCTTATTTTTATTTCTTATCTGTTTCTTTAAAATAACCGAATTCGAGTGGAATTAAAACTCTATTTACGGGTGATTATTAAAATCTCGTAACCGAAGCCCTTAGTTGGTTCAGAACGAGTCAAATTTTACGTGTCAAATTCTTATAAATGGCCCTATTTGTGTAGAATAAAATTTTGAATGAATTTGTAAGTATTTTAACGCTCGGGTTTCGCAAAGATGGCGATAACTGCGAAAGCCCTTAATCGATTTCGTTGAAACTTGTCATGTTAGTTGCTAACTGGTCCTTAAACAAACTCTGTTAATTTGAAGTAAAGTCTGCGCAGCCGTCACGGAGTTCTTATCGGATTTCCCCTTTTCTGCCTCGCCCTGTATATGTAGCCGTTGTGTGCATGGCATTGACTAGCACTGAGCATTAACACGCACTTGAGGAAATTGGCGGTTATTAACTGATTATTATTTGGCAGTTGCTAAATGCTATAAATGGGTGTTTCTTCTTTAATTGCGATGATAATTAAGTGCCATCTCGTTATTTATCGGTAAATATGTTTTTTGTTAATGGTTGTTAGTTTCGAAATTATTAATGACATATAGTACATCGTTTTTGGGACAATGGTCCTTAATTAATTTACACATTTGCATGTTTTGTGTATATAGTCAGTGGATCGTGGAGAGAGATTCATTATTGGTAATTTTATGACTTTCAGTAATTAATGTGATGCTTTTCTTTTTCCTTGTCATGTTTTTTTTTTTTTTACTTTAGCAATTATTGTTTTGAACCGAATCTTGCAACATGAATTTAATTTAATTGGGCGGAGAACATGACATGATTTCAGTCCGATGTGTTGTGTATATTATAATAGCTCCAAGGTTTTTGTACCATTTAGTTTTTAATTGCGATCCTAATGTGGCAAGTATATTTTTTTTATATCTCTCTCTTAATTGTTTTTGAATAACTTAAAAAGAACAATTCGGCTCTAAAAGTTGTCGTTAAAAATTCAATGCTCCATGTAGCATATTTTATACGCGTTTAAGATTATTTTGCACTAATAGGAAACTCGAAATTAATATAGTGTTACTCGTCTTATCTGTAACATCTTAAGATGATCTTATACAGGGTCTTTCAAAATGAATATATCCGAACATTTAAAAATGTTACAGACCCGCACCACCTACCGTTGTAAAGAAGAGATTCTCAAGTTTAATTCTGTTGCTAATAGGTGGCGCTATGCATACTTGTTATTGCGCTATATCTCATTATCAAGATGGCTGCTGCTCAGCAAAATGCGTTTTGTGTAATTCAATCCGGGAAAACGGAATCTGCGATTGCCGTGCAACGTGCTTTTTGTCTGAAATATGGAACTGAGCGTCTAATGCAATGTCCTCTTTAATATGAGCTGTGAACCAATCCTGTATGTTTTTGGGGAAATTAATGAGGAATGGCACTTAGTATAGTTGTTATTGTGATTTTGTAATTAGACACTTATTTAAATTATGAGATGTTAAGCACTATAAAAGGGATTGGGAACGCTGAAAGCTGTGAACTACGGGGTAAGGCAAAAGTCTGGTTCCCGGTGGAATATCTCGAGAACGGTGACAGTTATCGCTCTGAATGTTTTGCCGTTGTATAGTAAGTATGTCGTTGAGGGGGAAATCCGAAAATCATATCGCACGTGACCTATGACATCGTCTTCGCAGGGCATTCAAAAGAAAAGTTGGAGTTAGCACCCTTGTTCCAATTTGAAAGTTGAAGAGCTTTGTCGAATTAGTTCTGAATGAGGAAAGTTTACGTCTCGTTGGGCGAATTTACAATGCATAAAATTGCATTTTAATTACCGCAATTAGATCTACGAGTAGGGAGTTCTAGCGTGAGGATCTGGGATGATGCTGTGTGTGAGTTCGCGACGATTTTCTACAGGGATCTGCGGTGTTGCCTTGAGGTCGATGATGGTGTTTCGTATAGAGAGATCTGTGGTGGTTTTGCACGTGACACATTGTGCGAAAAAGAGGTTGCAGCGAAGTGAGATCTGCGATGATATGATGTAGTCGAGGGATGTAGTATGGGGATCTGTGATGATGTCTCATAGGAATCTCTGATATTCCATAGGAATGTGATGTTTCATAGGAATCTGTTGTGTTTCATAGGGATCTGTCGTGTTTCATAGGAATCTGTGATGTTTCATAGGAATCTGTGATGATGTTTTATAGGAATCTGTCGTGTTTCATAGGAATCTGTGATGATGTTTCATAGGGATCTTTGGTGTTTCATAGGGATCTGTGGATTTTCATAGGAATCTGATGATATTTCATAGGAATCTGTGATGATGTTTCATAGGAATCTGTCGTGTTTCATAGGAATCTGTGGATTTTCATAGGAATCTGATGATATTTCATAGGAATATGATGATGTTTCTTTGGAATCTGTGGTGTCTCATTGGAATCTGGTGTTTCAAAGGAATCTGTGGTGTTTCATAGGAATCTGTGATGACATTTCATAGGAATCTGTGATGTTCGATAGGGATCTGTGATGATAAAATCTCGGGATCTGCGATGTCAGATTCAGAAACTTTTCCGTTTTTAAACCGGTTCTTGCAAACGCCACCTTGTGTCTGCTATGCGAAGTAGTAGTAGTAGTAGTACAATATTGGTGACTGTTTTAGTGGGAGATGCAAAGTGAAAAGTGTTTGGGGCCCTTTCCCCCCACCCCCCTTTTCCTTTTTGATGTGTGGTGATCAATCAATGTCGAAAAGCTTCTTCTCTCCCATTGGTCGTTCAAATGAGATGGCTCGTATGCAAATCGACTGTCTTGAAAGCAGGTTAATGAGCCAATTCCTCTTTTCTCGTTTTGCAAGTATGTATGGTGGGTGGTGGGTGGAGATGAAAGGGGTGTGTCGTCACTTTCCCACGGGTCACGTGACCCCCAGCATCGATCAACCATAAAAGGTGCTAAAGGCAAATATTTGATTTGCTTACTCCACTTCTTTCTTCTTCTTGTATAATGCATTTCCGATACGGCACCAAAATACCGGTATGCCGTATTGAGATTGCTACAAATCTGCGTCTGCAGTTGTACAGTGCTGGGCAGAAGTTGGGAGCCTGTTTCATAATATCGACGCCCTAAATATAACTGTACTTAAATTTGGCCATATTATCACGAATAAAATTATTTAAATTATACTGAATAATAGTTTAAATTTTCACATTATCCTGAATAATTATTTCGATTTTTTAAATTTTTCCTTTACCCTATCCTGAATAACTGTTTAAATTTTGCCATGTTATCCGGAATAATTCGGTAAATGATCCTAAATAATTTCTTAAATTATCCTAAATAACTTTGTAAATTATCCTGAATAACTTTGTAAATAACTTTGT